>JAJJMC010031210.1:723407-757895 GCA_023531435.1 Papaver californicum | reverse complement strand
CACCACCACCACACAACTCTTTGTATCTTATCCTATTTATACTAGCACCTCCAAATCTTCGAAATCATCAACATATCTTTTGCTTTAATGAGAATCCATTCTCGGGAAAAAAATCTTATTTCTTCTCTCGATCTGAATTGTCTCCCTCCACTCTGTTTTGATGATGTTTCCCTTCTTATGTTCGAGAATAAAAGCTTCCTAAATCTTGCTGAGACAATAACCACGAGAGAATTTTTTGTTTCTCTTTAAAATCAAACCCAAACTTTTTTTTTTCCGATTTTCTTTCCAACGTTATTTGATTCTGTTTTGGTTTCGCGTATAATCCTTGTGTACATGTTTCTACTAGGAAAGAGCATATTCTCGTCTTAATTGTTGAAGTAACCCCAAAATCGCAAATTCGAGAGTAAATTCTTCTTTTTCATCTGTCTTTGAAACTCGAGAGATTATTTTCTTTAAATCACCGAGATTTTGTGGGTCTCGTTTAGTTTTTAGGATGCATACAACTCTTACATAATATGCAAGAGAATATCTCGCCTTGAACTCTCGAAATTCTGTTTTAAATCTTCACCGTGAAAGAAGGAAATCTTCCCACCAAGACTTTATTTCAAATAAAAGAGAGTGGGTGCCTTTGTCCAAGCTTGGAGTGCCTTTAGTAATTTTGCGGGTGCTTTTATCACTTTTCAAGCCTATTTTTCCACAATTATTTATTCTTCCAAAAATGCTTACAAACATAACAAAATAACATTATTAATACGAAAATATAAATGTGAGATCAAATAAGACACGAAAACGTGTTTATCAAATACCCCCAAACTTACTATTTGCTAGTCCTCGAGAATATCTAATAAAAATCCTAACTCACTTTCGCAGGCATCGCGATTGCACTTAGCATGTGCAACAAGCCTTTAAGCCCATATGTGTCCATATCGGACGAGTTTTAGTCTCGTGAGGGTTTACAAGAGGTGTACCCATAAATGTTTTTACTCCAAAGCCTAGATACTTGTGAACGATTGAGGGTAGACACTGAACATGCTATTTAGTTGGCTACAAATTTCTTTGGTTACAGGAGGAATTACCCTGTTTTGAATCCGATTGTTGTACACAAGTTTTTAATCAAGCGTATTAAAATTCATATATAAGAAAACAAAGCACTACTGAGAAAGTCTTACAATGGACCACGATACTCAAAATCTAACAAACCACATTCACGTGAATAGATTAAGAAGATGGATATAGAGATAGAAATGTGCGCGTGTTGACTAAGGTGAACAGTATTTCCCAGAATATCTATATGATCGTCATGCCAAGATGAACTCTAATGGATTGAGATACGCACCCACAGGTCTGAATCCTAATTCTAGTATCAACTCAGCTGGTATATACAAGGGCCCCAACGGTCTATTTATTGAATATATACAATTGTTTTTTAGTTATTTTTTTTTTTCGACAGCATGATTAGATCTTTTGAATCTAAGCGCATGCTCCTTTTCAGTAGATTAAATGATAGTTCACATGGATCCTGCGTTCCACGCTTGCTTAGGCGTCGGAGACAGGGAGAACACGCACATATTTCTATCCAAGTGTCATTTTTTTTAAATTATTGGTCAAGTTCAGTTAATATAATGGGGCCTGATCTCAATCATTTTAATTCATCCTAGCAACAACAAAGCGATACTAGTGCCCAACCAAATCACTTAGAGAAACACAAAAAGTTACAAAACTAAAAACAGAACGTGATATGGTGACGACTATCATGTTATTTCTAACACATGAGCTTTGTCCTTTTGTGAATAGACCATTTAGTTGGGTTCCTCAACTCCTACAACTAAGAAGTTTGTTTCCATCTACTTAGAATGGTCAGTGGCATCCTGAATTGTTCAAAAGTTTCTAAATTTTGGAGTTTTTTATACAACTAATTTTTTAAAATTTTTCTCCCTTTCCCCTAAACTTAAATTGAACATAGTCCTCGATGTTTTAAAAATAAATGAATGAAAGCATGATCAATGAGAAACAATGAACAAAGTAAAAGAGATAGGAAAGATATTACCAGCACCGTGTACCAAAAGCATATGGGTTGCCTCCCATAGAGCGCTAAGTTTAAAGTCTTCAGCCAGACCAAGAAAGGATTAGTCATAACTTACGAATCATATAATAATAATCTGAATAATTGCGGATCCTTGAAGTCAATCGAAATTGACTCACTCAGTTGACCACAATGGAATATACGAAATTGGTGGTCAATCTCGTGAAAATGTGTTGATTCATATTTCCTAAAATAATTAGGTTTAGCTTCAATATTCAATATCTGATACATTTGTAGTTTATATGTTCCCACATTTGGTAAATAAAATTTTGGTGGGATAACAAAGTCAATTATGGTATATCACCTAAGTAAACCATATCAACTAGAGGATGGGTTTCTAACGACTGAATTTCCTGCTGGACATAATCAGGATCGGGGAAAAGTGTATGAAGATAATCTCTTAAAATGGTAGAGGCATATATGTCAAGTCTCAAGTGAGGGACTTTAAGCAGGGATAATTGAAAATCACAAGAATCTTCATCAATACCATACAAAGGGTTATCCAAGGTGTTCCTAAAAGCCTTTTATTCCAAATTAGTGATCTTAAGAGATTCATCGCATTCATATAATGGATTGTGAAACACAATGTTTTGTAAAGGAACATGAATAGTCCAACGGTTTATGACAACATCCTCACTCATCCCTACGAGTCTATCATATTCGTCAGGGACTATGGTGTTTGAATCGTTGGACTCTAAAACACTAGTCTCGGGATAAACTCGTTCCTCTAAACCATCATCGTCTTCATAATAACAAGGAAATATTTCACCATCTATAATAATGGTGTCTCTATTTAAACCCTTCTTCTCTTGAATATGTAAATAATCATTAACATTATCAGGATTGGAACTAGAAACACCATTGTTATCATGAAGCCCAATTGTTGTAAAAATTTCCTCATCATTATGACTACAAATTTCAAATTCTTCGTCAATACTTTACTCATCCTCATAATAATATGAGGATGATTGAACCTTATTTGAACAAGTAGTGTCTACAATTCTAACCTCGTCCTCTAGATTAGGTAAATATTTGTTATTATTATCAAGGGTAAAGTTGGACACATTATTTTGACAATTAAGTTCATTTTGAGCAATGTTAGTAGCTAACTATTCTTCTTCAATTTTCTCCTCATCTAAACGTGCATTAATTTCACTGAGAGCGGTAGTTAAAGCTGCAAGTTTTTTATTCTATTCTAATGACTCTTTATAAAATTTCTTCACTAACATCTCAGTCTTACGTGTCGACTCAGTTATCATCTTGAGGGCCTCTTCTAGAGAAATAGAACTAATATTTTTCTCAGTATAATATTGCTTGTTTACCCGTTCGTACCACTGGTGAGCGTGCGAATAGTAATTGGGATCACTATGGTATGAACCATAACCTCCAGAGGGTTGGTAGTGGTCTCAAGTACTATCCACACTATGGCCATAGTACGGGTAATGTCCATTTTGAAATTAATGTCGATATTCATTGTGTTGGTCCTCATAATACCAGTTCGATATTTTTTTTGGTGCACGTTGATGGGATTTTAGAGTACCCTATTTAAATAAACCGCAATCGCACGGCGTCTAACAAGTAGACAACGGCAAGTACGGGTCGAACCCACAGAGAGCGGAGAAATATTGCAATCAATATCTCAATTAACTAATCAAGAATGATATTTTTGGATTTTTAGTTTTATGAATAAAATAATATAATAAACTAAACAAATAAAATAACTTAAATGGGAGAGTCGGAAACAAGGGTTTTTAGTATCCACCATTATTTCTAATTAATTAATGAAGTGAAACATAACTCATGAATATTTAGAGTCAAAAATATCACTAGGACTCCCTAAACATGGTGCATCAAAAAGCCCTAGTCTCAAGCATACACCATAAAATTGCGTTAGCGAGAAAATTGTACGAAACTAATTATAGGTCCACAAATAATATCTGACTATTCTAAGCATACCCCATCAAAGGATTTAACCCAAGCATGAAATATCAAATAAGTAGACAAATATATTTGCAACAAGTAGATTTTCAAAATAACAACTGTATACCAGAAGCATGGAACATCAAAAACCTAGGCCAAGCATGTACCATCAAAAGACGTCACAATTGTTTAATGAAATTTAATAAATCAAAATCATGGAATTAATCTATTTAAATCATAATGATTTGTATCAAATATTTTATTTAATTGGTCTAATAATAAAAGTGGTTTCAACATAAACCCTAGTTACATATTAATTAGGACATGGAAAAGAGTTTTTTAAAACCCATAAAAATAATTGGGAAGAGTATAGAGGATTAAACCCTTTTAATTTCTGCTCATGTATACAACACCACCGCCAAAATTCTTTTCACAACGCTGTTCTCCTCCTGTACAGACTGACGCAGTCGTCTCCAAAACCCAACTGACAGCTCCTGTACGCGCCTCTAGCTCTACCTCCAGTCTCGTCCTCTCTCCCTCTAGAAAACCTACAGAGCCTCCAAATCAAACCTCCAAGAAGAACCTCCCCCTTGCGTCAAAACCTCACTCCTCCTGTTATACTTTTCTTTCACTCATTAGCCTAGCCCTATCCTTCTCACTTCACACGTGATTACCTGCTCCAACTAAAAGAGTTTCACCACCTACCCTACACCAAACTTTACGAACCAGCCTGTCCTCTAGCCTGACTTTTTTTTTTTCTCTTTGTACTCTCATCACGTCAACTCACTAACCCAACTTGAAAAAGAAACCGTACTTCAATCAAAGACTACACCTGCCTACTGCTTCTGTACGCCCTGTTGAACAGCCTAGCACCTACTGACGCCTCCCTGTACACTCCATTCAGCCAGCCCAGAAAAGAAAACCTGGACACAAAGTCCACCGTATAACCCAATGCCTTTAACTACTATTTCCTGCCAACTCATTTGATAGCAGTCACCAATCACTCACTTCGCAGACCGATTCCAAAGAAGAACGGCACCTCTATTTAAGTAATTTAGCCTATTTAACAATTTTTATTCGTAACTTCGGATTTTACGCATTGCACCTAATAAAACAATAAAATATATTATTATTACAAATTCAAGAACTAGTAAATATAAAATAAGCGGTAAATATATATAAATTATGCTGTTATCAAATACCCCCAAACCTATATTTTGCTAGTCCTCGAGCAAAACTAATTTAAAAATCCTAACTCACTTTTGCAGGAATCATGACTACATTTAGCATATGTAATAAGCCTTTAAACCCCTAAGTGGCCTTAGCGGACGAGTTATAGTCTCGTGAGGGTTTAAAGAGGTTTACCCACAAAACCTGTACTCCAAATTTTAACTACCTGTGAACGATTTAGGATAGACACTAAACAAGCTATTTAGTTGGCATACTAAATTCTGCGACTATAAGAATCATTACCCTGTATGAATCCAATTGATGTGCACGAGTTTGTACTCAATGTACTAAAATTCATATAAGAATGCAACTCTACTCAAATAATCATCGAACATCTAAAATTTGATCAATCTACATTGCTCGAAATCAATCAAATTCAAACACAGGGATAGAATAGAAAATGAAAATAGAAGTAATGAATGGTGCATATGTTGACTAAGGTGAACGGTGTTTCCCATATCTGTCTGAAGGTCAGTGCCAGGATAATCCTATTTTATTATTATTATTTATATACATTTTTTTTGACTACATGATAGTTCCCATGGATCCTGCATTCCACGCTTGCTTAGGCGACGAAGACAGGGGAAACACACACATATTGCTATCGAAGTTCTTTATTTTTTTTTTTTATTTTTTTTGAACTAAGAATTAGAAATGAGCTTGAAATCAACAATCTATTTCATCCTGACGGCGATAACAATTTGATACTGGGCCCCACCAAATCACTTAGAGAAACATAAAATTGCAAAAATAAAAATAGAAAGTGATATGATTATGATGATTCCGAGATATGCTTGTTCAATGATTATCATGTTATTTCTAACACCTGAGTGCATTCAAAGATGAATAGACCATTTAGCTGGGCACACCAATTCCTATAAATAAGAGCTATGTTTCCATTTACCTAGAATGGTTAGTGTCATCCTGAATATTTCACAAGTTTCTAAATTTCGGAGTTTCTTATTGGCATCAATTTTCGGAAACTCTACCCCCAAACCTAAATTTAACATTGTCCTCAATGTTTCAAATTGTGCAACCTAGAATGGTATGCAATAAATATAAATAAGAGAAGCAAATGTAAATTAAAGAGAAGGGATTGGAACGTCTCACCTGATTGACGCAAGAAAAGTAATATTCTCTGTAATACACATCAAATGATAGTAATAACAAAGAACACTAAACATAAGATTAAATAAAAAGCCTAAAAGAAAATAAAAACAAGAAAATAGAAATCTACCTACTGGATATGTACAGATAGAATTCCCATACACTAATAACCTGAAATTTTTTGGGATCAACCCAAAATACAATATATACAATTGACAGTTTCACAATTATATCATGGCAACACGGCGACACTGAAACTATCAAAAAGAAGTGATTACCCCCAAACCTAGTTTTCACGACACTCGGAAGTTCGTAAAGAACATAATATGGGGATAAAATAGGGATTGGGGAAATATCAATCGGTTTGTGCACGGTGTCAGGAACAGGCAAGTCCTGTGGATATTTGGACGCAAAGTGATCCAACAAAACTTGAGAAGCACACAATTCTAACCCTAAATTAGGCAACTTTTGGAAGTCTAGTGGTCTAGAAACAACCTCTAACTCGGATGAATGATCTTTTGAGATAGATTCATCTATAGAATTAGGCAAATCATCTATACAATCATCCACAGGGTCATCTATATGTTCTGTTTGGAACTGAGAGTCACTACAACATTGATAATCATCATCAGCATATAATCTCTAGATTGCCAAGACTCTCAATCTTTGTTCCAAACTAGGTGATGTGTGTTTATAATACTTCTCATATATCATTAGAGGATCATCGTCACTTACCTCATTCGAAAAATCAACCTCATGGTACTGGGGTCGATACTTAACACCTATGACTGAACGATGTGGATGCCAAGTTCCATAATGAGACGATTATAAGCACAAATTTCCTTATATTCTGGCCCATACATTAATTCCCCCGTCGTCATCCCAGATGACGTCTTCTGAGAAGAATTCATCATCCTCAAAAAAAGTACCTTAAAAGAGATACTAAAACACAAAACGAGTCAAATAGAACTAAAAATCATAAAATAACTATAAATATATACAAAATAAAATAAAAACCTAAACTACGATAAGAAAATTAAAAATACTAATTACAATATTCCACAACCGCTCCCCGGCAGCGGCGCCAAAAATTGATGGGATTTTAGAGTATCCTATTTAAATAAACCGCAATCGCACGACGTCTAACAAGTAGAAAACGGCAAGTACGGGTCGAACCCACAGAGAGCGGGGAAATATTGCAATTAATATCTCAATTAACTAATAAAGAATGATATTTTTGGATTTTTAGTTTTATGAATAAAATAATATAATAGACTAAAAAAATAAAATAACTCAAATGGGAGAGTCGGTAACTAGGGTTTTTAGTATCCACCATTATTTCTAATTAATTACTGAAGTGAAAAATAACTCATGAATATTTAGAGTCGAAAATTTCACTAGGACGCCCTAAACATGGTGCATCAAAAAACCCTAGTCTCAAGCATACACCATAAAATTGGGTTAGCGAGAAAATTGTACGAAACTAATTATAGGTCCACAAATAATACCTGACTATTCTAAGCATACCCCATCAAAGGATTTAACCCAAGCATGAAATATCAAATAAGTAGACAAATATATTTGCAACAAGTAGATTTTCAAAATAACAACTGTATATCAGAAGCATGGAACATCAAAAACCTAGGCCAAGCATGTACCATCAAAAGACGTCACAATTGTTTAATGAAATTTAATTAATCAAAATCATGGAATTAATCTATTCAAATCATAATGGTTTGTATCAAATATTTTATTTAATTGGTCTAATAATAAAAGTGGTTTCAACATAAACCCTAGTTACACATTAATTAGAACATGGAAAAGGGTTTTTTAAAACCCATAAAAATAATTGGGAAGAGTATAGAGGATTAAACCCTTTTGATTTATGCTCATGTATACAACACCGCTGCCAAAATTCTTTTCACAGCGTTGTTCTCCTCCTGTACAGACTGACGCAGTCGTCTCCAAAACCCAACTAACAGCTCCTGTACGCGCCTCTAGCTCTACCTCCAGTCTCGTCCTCTCTCCCTCTAGAAAACCTACAGAGCCTCCAAATCAAACCTCCAAGAAGAACCTCCCCCTTGCGTCAAAACCTCACTCCTCCTTTTATACTTTTCTTTCACTCATTAGCCTAGCCCTAGCCTTCTCACTTCACACGTGATTACCTGTTCCAACTAAAAGAGTTTCACCACCTAGCCTACACCAAACTTTACGAATCAGCCTGTCCTCTAGCCTGACTTCTTCTTCTTTTTTCTCTTTGTACTCTCATCACGTCAAATCACTAACCTAACTTGAAAAAGAAACCGTACTTCAATCAAAGACTACACCAGCCTACTGCTTATGTACGCCCTGTTGAACAACCTAGCACCTATTGACGCCTCCCTGTACACTCCAATCAACCAACCCAGAAAAGAAAACCTGGACACAAAGTCCACCGTACAACCCAATGCGTTTAACTACTCTTTCCTGCTAACTCATTTGATAGCAGTCATCAATCACTCACTTCGCAGACCGTTTCCAAAGAAGAACGCCAGCTCTATTTAAGTATTTTAGCCTATTTAAAAATTTTTATTCGTAACTTCGGATTTTACGCATTGCACCTAATAAAACAATAAAATATATTATTATTACAAATTCAAGAACTAGTAAATATAAAATAAGCGGTTAATATATATAAATTATGCTTGTATCACACGTGCAAATGCATGTTCGACTAAAATAGGTAAGCTCAGGTTGCCTTAGAAAAATATACCTACAGTCAATGACTGGTCAAAGATACGAGGCTAAGGCTTGTAGTGGCTCAGCTGATAACGCCCAGAGGGTTCAGCTTACTATACCACGTGTTTTCCTAATAATTGGTGCCGGAAGATGCAATTGGTGTGTGCACTTGTGTTTTTTTTATATACAAAATAAAATAAAATCTAAAATAAATATATACAAATAAAATAAAATTATAATGAAAAATTTAAAAATAAAAAAAGAGATATACTACTTACCTTTTTTGGTAGGCAATTTCCACAATTAATGTAAAAGATCACCTGCACATCAAAGCTAAGAAAATGTCCAAGTAAAATCTAAAAGATAAAATAAAAATAAAATACAAAATAAATAAATAAAATCCTAATTAAAAATCAAACCTAAAAAATAAAAAAAATCTAAAACCCTAACCTAAAAACAACTCCACGTCAGCTGCGCCAAAAATGATGTGGTTATAGATGAGTGGTAATTAGGGTATTCGTTACCCAGACATGTGAAGATTGATTCTAGATTTGAATTCTAATTTAGCTAGAAAATATATACAAAAGATGGTAGCAATATCAAGGATAACTGAGACATAGGATTCCACCGATTTTCATATTCATGTGGTTCAAATATTAATTCTAGACAATTTATAGCTCATAACCTAAATGTTTTTGACTCTAATTCTTTGCCAAAGTAGATTTTTAACATTAGATGTAAATTATAAGCATGGTGCATCAAAAGTACTTTAAACTATGCATACACCATAAAAAAAATCACACCTAATTAGTAAATTATAATTAAATTTAAATTAATGCAAAAGTCAGAAAAGAATTAAATATAGTTACCGAACAAGTGTGAAAAATAGCTTCCTCCACTTTCCCAGTGATGGGGTTTATCTCATCATGCTCAAAACACTCTCAAATTATTGATTCATGGCTCAAAAGTGTTTACAAAGGTGAAAAGAAGAGAAAATAATAAAAACAACGAGTTTTCAACGGTGTATTGGCGTTACAGACTCGCTGTTACAAAGTATGTGTTGCAAACTGAAGATAAATGTTGCAAAGATTGAAAGCTTTAGCAACAGAATCTTCAACCTTATTTGATTCTGTTTTGGTTTCACGCATAATCCTTGTGTACACGTTTCTACTAGGAAAAAGCATATTCTCATCTTAATTGTTGAAGATAACCCCAAAATCACAAATTCAAGAGTAAATTCTTCTTTTCCATCTGTCTTTGAAACTCGAGAGATTAGTTTCTTTAAACCACCGAGATTTTGTGAGTTTCGTTTAGTTTTTAGGATGCACACAACTCTTACATAATATGCAAGAGAATATCTCGCCTTGAACTCTCGAAATTCTATTTTAAATCTTCTTCGTGAAAGAAGGAAATCTTCCCACCAAAACTTTATTTCAAATACAAGAGAGTGAGTGCCTTTAGTAATTTCCTTGGGGGTGCCTTTAGTAATTTTGCTGGTGCTTTTATCACTTTTCAAGCCTATTTTTCCACTATTATTTATTCTTCCAAAAATACCTACAAACATAACAAAATAACATTATTAATACGAAAATGAAGCACTATCAATATAAATGTGAGATCAAATAAGACACGAAAACGTGTCTATCATCAAAAACAAATGGCAAGGTGGTTCATGATGTGGGTTATTGGTAATATTGTTCCCGAACCAGAACGATATGGTTTATATTTCATGTCTAAGGGTCCACAATTACGATTAAGGTTCAGCAATTTATGATCATATGTTATGGAGTTTAAGTAACAGATTAAGGAAGGAGAATGGTGGCCTCGAGTTCTTTTGGTATCTATTAATGGTAAACATATTCATACCCACTCTTAATTTTTTTTGATGTTGTGTTATGTAACGTTAGTTGGTGGTCAATAGTTTTTTTAAATGTTTTTGGTTGTGCAACCTTGGTTTTGGGCGTATTTCAGAACTCTGTATCCAAAGATACTTGTTTTTCCGGAAGAAGAGTTTGATCTATGGCAGGCTGGTCGTCTTTATGATAATGGAAAAAGAATGAGAGAAAAAGGTAAGCAGATAGATACAGGTAGGCATTCAATTTCAATGGTTCGTCTCCAAATTGAAAACTTCGCTATCTGATTAACGACATGGAAGGCGTGGTCGGAAAGTCGGTGGAGAGGTAGGAAAGAGGTGAGATATGCGAAACTAATTTCCGAAGGTCGTAGAGTTTTTTATGATCATTTTGGTAATTCCTTCATGTACTTGGGAGAATGGTTTCTCAGACAAGTACGTGGAATGTGAGTAGTACCGGCGAATCCACCTGACACTACAACAAACATTACGACCGCCTACTTGTACAACAACAATTGTCTTGATCCCTTAAAGTTCGATGAGGTCGATCTTATCCATTACTAGAGTTTTGGAGTCAATGCTCGGTCGAAGATACTCCTCGATGATTGAACATCAAGGAAATTGAGATCTGTGTTCTTCCCAAGATCCTAATGCATATCTTCGTGACCCACCAGGGCAAAGGCAATCTATATACACACTACAGTTGGTGCCGAAGGAACATCATTTATTCCCAAAGCTACAATAACCCTACCTCAGAGTGGCTGACGAAAACAAAAGAGTGACCAACAGACCGTTAAGAGATGAGTACATGAGTGCAATCAAAAAACCCAGTTATAATGTCAACTGGGGCACTCCTGTGAGTATCAGTTGTGTTATTAATACTTTAATGATATCTCTATAACGATGTTTGTTGCCAAAAGGTGAAATTAAAATATTTTTTTGGTATTTGCAGGAAATGTGGTGTCGACATAGTGAGAAACTGGCCCATCAAATTGCCGCTATAAACCGCTTTTCGCTCGACTGTACAACGGACGTGCGAAATCAACTTCATCCCACTAAAGGCGTCCCATATACACCTCAGGTCATACCGTATGAAGGACCTTACAAGGTGGGCCGGATTGGACTCATAGCCAAAGTAGTGTTGATCGTGATTCAGGAGGATCATCTCGTTCTTTTGTACCAAACAGTCAAGACGACCACATGTACCATCCTCAAAAGGATTCTCAATATGCCTTTCAAAGCGGGAGTATCAATACCATGGTTATGTACAACAAACAGGACATCCAACCCACCCATCATCTTCTATGTCGTGCAGGAGGATCCTTTTTGGGGATCATATGAGCCATAACGTGATCGATTTTAGATTGAAATGTTCCTTAGTATCTTAATTTAATTAAAATTTTAGATTATGTAACCTAAAGGTTTCAAACGAGCTAAAGGTGTTACAATAGTTTTAGACTAACGACTAGTTTTTTGCACAAGGGCTAATCCCACTGTTTAATGAATAATTTTTGAATTAAACTGTTTAAAAGATAGTTTTTCAATTTTAGTATTTAACGAATATTTTTTGAATTAAACTGATTAACAGATAGTTTTTCATTATATAAAGGATCTCATTCTCCCAATGAAATTGCCCAAACGTTGTTTTTAACTTGACTGGTAAAAATATGCAGCGATTTACCAAGGAAAAAGATGTTGCTCTTGTTCAATCCTGGATATCAGTTACAGAAGATCACGTTTGTACATATCAACCACACAGCCGTTTTTGGATAACTGTATTCAATACCTTTGTTGAACTAACGGGTAATTCAAAGGCTAGAACAAAGATAAATCAAAATCAATTCATAATTATCAACAAGGAGGTGAAAATATTTATCGCGATTCAGGTTGAAGTTAACATACGAAATCCTGAGATGACGTATGAAGAACGAGTAAGTATCTGAACATTACAGTCAAGCACTGAGTCTTTCCTTTACAGTAAATATACCTAACTTTTTTATACTTCATATTTTCAGAAACTGTCAGCTGAATTCGAATATGTTGAAGAGACGGGAAAAGCATTTTCGCTCGATGAATGCTATGAACTCTTGAAGAACAATCTTGTACACTACAATCCTGATGAATAAAGCTTTGAATATAACGTTCTGAAGTTTATGTACTCTTTAAAAGTTGGTTAACTTGTGGTACAATGCATGTAATATTGTTAAAGTATAAGAAAATTAATAAAATTTTAATTCTAAGCGTAACTCACTTTCGTAGGAACCATGGTTACACTTAGCATGTGCAACAAGCCTTTTAATCCCTATGTGACCCTAGTGGACCAGTACAGTCTCGTGAGGGTTTACGGAAGATGTACCCACAAAATCTATATCGCCGAATGCCTTAATCTTCACAAGGTGTAATTTACGGATTAATATCCGACCAACCCTCTTTGATGACTAGGTAGCACTCATAGAACCTGAATGGTTTTCCCGTTTTTCGGAAGTAACGCCTCCTTCAAAGTTCCTCCTGCCCAAAGTAATATTTATGAACTAGTTTAATGATTAAATGGAAGAACAATATTATAAGACACTGTTAAAGCAAATTAATATACCTTACGATGATTTCAACTTTCATTTGAGGATCTCTCGTTCTATAAAATGGTCGTTGGATATCTATGTGTATTCTTACTGTTGATAGACACATTTTAGTGTCTAATTTGCACCTTAATTTCTATTGAGTTAGTATTTGATTTTGCACTTATGACATGTTTTTATGCTTTTGTAGGTACATTAGAAGAATAAAGATTTGTGGAAAAATTGACTCAAAAAGTGTTAGTGGCACCCCAACTTTGGATAAGGGGCACCCCAGGATCGGAACAAGTAAGATCGGCCAACTCAGCGAGTCGAATCGGCTCGACTCATCGGGAAACTGCTGTGAACTCTGTTACGTGAATTTTTGGATTTTTGAGTGATTCTAAATTACCCAAAGACTACAAGGATTGTGCAAACACTCCACAAACATCGAACTACATGATTTAAGCCGTGAAATTTGCTCCGAAATCCGAATTTGGCCGGAAAACGGACTTCATCCCTGTTTTGATTTGGAATCGAATTTGGGAGTTGTTTGAGAGAGTTCTATTAGGTTTAGAACTCTCCCTAGGGTTTGTAGACCCTATATATATGAAGAGAAGCCGAAGAAATCAGACACACAAGCCTAGAGAATCAAAAACAAGGTCGCCGAAAACTGGGCAGCTGTTCTTCAAGTGCTGTTCCGCCTGAGAAGAAGACACGGCAACAGTTACAAGTGTTGCAGTTCTCTCCCGCTCCTGTTGCTATTTCCTTTCCCTCCTTTGTTGCTTATATCTTTTTGTAACAACTGAACCCTGTTCTGTGACACTTATACACGTATCTGTTCAGCTGTTGCACCATTATTTCACCTTGTAATCAACTTTTGGAGCAATGAAAAGATCTTTTGAGCAAGTTTTCTTCACCATGAGCTAAGTACATTTACTGGGATGATGGAGGAGGTTTTTCCCTCAATATTATGTGGTAAGTCTAATTTAATTTAATTTCTTTATAATTCTTTACTTATTAAATTGCATAGATTTGAAATAGAAAAACGGTTTTCATTCAGTAGTGGTGTTTTTGTTTGATGGGTCATGCTGGGCTGACAACCTCTGATGTCCCATGCTTGTGATTTCCCTCTGCTTGTTTACATAAAATCATATTTTGGCAATATTTGAGCTTAACTTATTTAAAAAGAATTACATGATTAATCACACAATTTGTTGGAAATAACTGAGTCATGATTCCTGGTTTTCTCCATCTTTGATAAAATCATCTCTAGTTTATTTTGCTTTGTTTTATTTAATTAGATTAAGTCTATTATTTTCTAAAATCATTATCTTCACAAGTCTAGTAACGAACTTTTTTTACCACTATTCTAAAACACATCAACTGTCATTTTAATGACACTAACACTTTTTTGTGTAACCTGTGTAGTTCTTTGATGGACATTCACAAATGTTTGAATATAATTGTCGTACACCTGGTCCCAAAAGTCATTAGCCGTAACTAAGTGCCGCACAACATCGGGTTGACTTGCAACAGTTATCCAAGCTCTGGAAATAGCTACATCTTCTTCTACAGAATATAAAGCCATACTTATGAAGAAATTCTCATAAACCTTTAAATGAAAAGAGAATTTTAGAGGAGATACAAAAACAAAAATATTTTTTGGATTTCGGTGTGACTTGTTTGGTGGATAGCTTTTTCAATTTATAAGAATTTGATTTTAAAGCAGCCGTTAGAAATTGTCGTTGGAGGGTCGTTGTGTTGTAGGCTTCAGTGACATGTACACAAATTTGAAATTGAATTCGGTAGGGATAAGATGAAATAGAATTACAATTATTACAACTTGAGTAATAGATGGAAAACAAAATACAATCGTTGTGTTTGATATAATTCAATAACTACAAACAACAACTAGATTACAAGTCCACAATAATTTAAAAACTAAGAACGAACTCATTTTCGTGGGATTCACGGTTACACGTAGCATGTGCAACAAGCCTTTAAACCCCTAGGTGACCCTAGTAGACGAGTTGAGTCTCGTGAGGGTTTACAGAAGATGTACCCACAAGATCTAGACCACCGGTTGTCAATTTTGAGGAAAAAAGGCCTGGGTAGTTATACTTATTTTCTTGTGGTGGTGGAGGAACTCCACGTGTCTGCAACCTTTGCAAAATTTCTTGTTGTTTTAGTTAATAGTATACTATTGCATTTGGGGCCAACGTTGAGAGATCGTTTTCCATTATGATTCTTTTGTTCAATTCTTTGTTGAAAAGCATTTGTTGTTGTTAGGTTGATACCATATTTTTAAAAAAATTTGTTGTTGTTGTTGTTGATGATGAGGTTCGTTCGCTATTTATGTTTCTTTAAAAAATTCAATAAGTTTAGAACCCGTCGATGATGAGTGATTCTTGTGATAATGGTCTAGGGGGCATGCTTGACTGAGAGAGCCTTTTCTTGGATACCCCCTTTTAACTTGATCCTTTGAATATCGTTTATCGATAAATTGCTCGGTAGTAATTGGACTTCCATCTGCAATATAAATGCCATAAGGAATGCCAGGCGAAGATGGAAATTGATTTGTAAATTGTGTTTGATGAACTTGGCTTGATGATGGATTTTGGGGAGTAGGGGATTGACTTGAATAAAGATTAGGGGATTGACTTTAGAAAAGATTAGGGGTATTAGGGTGTTGGGAAGCCAAATTATAAATATCAGTTTCTTCTTCCATATTCGTGTCTTGACTTTGATCCTCTGTTTGAATGTTTTTCAGCATCTGAGATTCTAAATCGCGACTAAAATTTTCGGTGGTCTCAGTGTAATATTGTGTTCTTTCCATTAGACCCTGAATTAATGTAAATGATGCATAAGTTAGTAGGGGAAAATACAGACAAAAACTAATTGAAACAATTATTACAAGGATAGTTTAACTTACCTGGTTAATTTCATCCATGTACGAATGATTTGTGGTAGCATTAGCAAGACATTAAGAATATGTATTCACTTCACCCTTGATAATGTTAAATCTATTCCGAAGTCCAGAACTAGTACGCTTGTAAATATTTCCACTGGAAACTGCTATAAATTTTCATATACTTTATCCCAAAATAAACCCGCGCCAGAAAAGTAAGTTTCTTCTTTCTTTAGAATACAGTAAGCAGTAACAAGATACATGTCTTCTACAAAAGAGAATTTCTTCCTCGGAGTTTTACCACACGATATTTTTGTCTACGAAAGAGATGGAAGAGAAAATGGAAGAGAAAAACTTATAAGAAAAGAAAATTAGAGGGGATATAAGTAAGAAATCAAGTTAAAAGAAATTAAGGTGTGATTTGAGAAGAGAAAAATGTTGTTATATATAAAGAAAAGTTCTCAAAATTTTTAAAAAATATTCGTTGGAATCCGAGGTTGGAGTACATAGAGCCGTTAATGTTCATGGATGACCAAGATCGGATGTGAGAGAGGTGTAAAAAAAAGGTCAAACAAATTTAATTCACGAGATGGATACCTAGAATCCGTCAAGAATGTGACGGATACCTGAGATCCGTCCCACCTCTAAGACGAATACTCGGTATCCGTAAAGTGTATTTTTTTGACGGATACCTGGTATCCGTCTCTATGGCTTGGCTAGAGGAGGGATCATATGTAATCTCTCCTCTAACCAAGCCAAATGTTTTGACCAGATTATAGCCAAGTGACGGCCCATAATACTTGTCTTTGACTAGATTAAAACTATAGCAAAGCGGTTTGCTCAACATAGTGCTTGGACTAAGGGTACTATGTAGTCTGTATTTGACTTCAAAAATAACATAAATAATTGCTTCTTTTTAATCAAATGGTGAATATCATTTGATTCTCATCCAAATGAATGGGAGGTGAATATCATTTCCGTAAATCAATGCCCACCAACTCTTTCTTTATGAGTCAAATTAAAAGGCATGAAACTAATGGGTTGTTTGTTTTCTTCTGATATAACTGATTCGTTTAGATTTGACATATCTGAATCTGATTTATTACATCTGAGACTGAATCTGATTCATTACATCTGGTTTAAAAATAATAAAATAGTAGAGATGTTGAAGAAATTTTATTTAAGTCAGGTAAAAATGATACCTGACTTAAATATTTCGGAATCAAATATATAAGCCGAATCAGACCTCGAGTCAGACATTAGAAGGAAAAAAAACCGGTTTGAGTCAGATTCAGATTGCGAATCAGATCCAAACACAAATGGTGTAAATCTATATTAACAATACCATTGGATTTTTTCACCGGATTATAAGCACCACATGTCCATAGGTGCATTTGTATATAAATGTCTTTTGTTTCCCAGTACATTCGGTAAGTATGATGCTATATGCAAAAAAAAAAAAAGTAAATGGCTGGGCCTGGATGCTGTTAATGCGAAGCTGACAATGTTGAAATCGGTCGAAGCAACATAGATTTTATGTTATTTAACGAAGTCAAGCATCTATTTGTATCAATGGACATATATGAACCACAAAAATTAGGTTAAAAACGATTTCACATTTCTAGTTATTGCACAATTAGGATTACAAACAGAAACTTATAGGCAACAAAACGCAAAGAAAGAAGATCGAAACAACAAAAAGTAGCACAAGATGTCAGCTTATCTTGGGTATATATCCATTCGAAACATTCGTCTCAAGAAAATGTTAGAAACATTCTACATGAAAATTCTAAGAACAAATGAAGGAAGTTTCTTTATATCTTTTCCCCAGTTAGATTATTAACGGAAGTTGACGGAACATTTATAAGTCATACCGGTGCTCCAATTCGGAGGAGCAACATTATAAGCTATAATAGTTTCCTTAGTAGAATAAGAAGTGATTTTGAATGAAAGAGCTTGTCCTCCCAATACCGCAAATGCTTGGTATGATGCGCCCCAATTGTGGCTCATACTTATCCAACCTGTATTTGTTCCTTTCACCCACATTTGTGATATATCTCCTCCTCCTCCTACATTCATAACATATACTAGTAGCCAGTATCCATTTCCTTGAAATGAGAAATTTAGACCACCTTTCCTCGCACATGGAACTCTGCAAGCATTCAAATTCAATGAAGTTAGTTGCGCGACTTGCATTCAAAGAGGTCGAGGGTTTAAAATCTATTTGCTAGGAGAAAAACGGGAGATTAAGAACAAGGCTTACCTCCGATACATAACAGGAACAATACCAGCTTTCCATTGGGCAATTTTCATGAAAGCAGGCTTCGCCATGTCAAAATGGGTTCGAGGCGGATTGCACCATCCACCATTGTTACTATCTTGGTACCAGTTAGGAGGGCAAAGGTTTGTAGCAGTGACGGTCGTGTATGGTGTGCCCGGATTACACCACTTAGAGTTAGTACATTTTATCTGAAAGCAAGAACCACAAGCAAAGCCATTGTTGTATAGTGTTGAGCTCAATGCTGCGGTAGCAAGTCCATACCCACTGGCAAACAAGTTTCCATACCCACAAGCCCCTCCTGACATATTTCCAAAAATCATAGAATGTTATCGGTTAGCCGTTTTTGGACTGTTACGAATATATTCAATCACTTGCATTGGAAAATCAAAATAAGAAAACATTCATCATAGATTCAAAACTCCAGATGGGGTTATTTTCTAGCTAGCACTAATATTTAGAAGAAAGTAATAGGAAAAATTTGTGCACATGAATAATGAATAATCAATGAGGTAAACGTACCCATAGTTTCCCGTCCAGTTTCATCGCCATAAAACGTAGCATGAGACAGCGACCATGGTTTCGTCTGAAACGCGGCATCGGTTGATTCCATGAACATCATCACAAAGAAACTTATTGTGACGAAGAAGAAGAGAGTGAAATTCCATGGCTGGATGGAAGCAGCCATCGTTTCAGAAACAATTATTGGGGTACCAAAATAAGTTTACAAAACTTGATTTAGATGCAAAGGATTTAACAAAAAGGTTAGTTTTCCTATATATAATGAACCAAGTCCGAGTTTAGTAATGTTTTGACTAATAAAATACGTGAGGCCTTAGTGACCCTCACGAAAGTACAAACATCCTCCCTTTGTCATCTGTTATCATCTATAACGTGCCCTTTCCTAAATAGAAATTTGTAAAACTAACTAGCACTGTCGACATTTTTCCAGTGGCCACCTCTCGGCAATTTGATCCATAAACAATTCCAAAACTAATTTGGAGGGAAAAAAACACCCCGAGGGCTGAAATCCATGAGTCATAACGGTGGATCCAAAGGAAAAATTATACCGAATTATTTTTCTTTGATCAGTGAAAAATTTGATGACGATGAGTTTCTTTTTTTTTATTGGTAAAGAATCTGGTGCTGATGAGTTTTGAACTCATATCATTGGTATCAGCATCCAATGACCTTATTACAACTAGTAATTACAACTATACTAAAGTGACATCGGCTAAAACTGCTATGATAATGTTGGTGGCTGAGTATGTTTGGTATTTTGGTCTCCTAAGGGCATCCACAATGGCTGGATCAAAACCAAAGAGTAAAGAGTAAAATTTACTTTTTGGTCCGGTCCAAAAACAACGGCCCAGAGACTAAAAATGATCGGACGGTGCTCCAGTATAACGCTTGTTGTTGGGCGGGCGTCTGGGTATACGCTTGTTGAGACGGGCGGTTGTCTAGCGTAAAGCTTGCGTGAGGCGGACATCTGGTCGAACGCTTGATGTGGGGCGGTAACAAAAGATTACGTCTGATGATAGACGGACTCCTAGAGGCACGCCCAAGAGACGGGCGCTTTACTAGAAAAACGCCTGATGGAGCGGTGCGCCAGCATCACGCCTGATCGAGTGTGTAATGTGCGAGAGAAGCGTGTGGGATGAAAAACACGGGCGGTGTCCTAGCGCACCGCCTACAATTCCAAGAAAATTGTTAACGGCCCGCCCAATCAAACCTCCCTTCTTCTCCAGCCGCAACACAATTTTTTTCTCCTGAACCCTAATTTTTTCATGTGTAGCCCTCTTCCGTCTCCTCCTCTTGTGAACCCTATTCTTCACTAACGATCCCCCAAAGACCCGTCTACGTTTTTGAGGCTCCGCTCAATCTTTATTCAAACATCCAAACGGTATTATAGCAATCAAGGTAATTTCTTTTAATTTTTGTAAATTAAATTTGTTTTGTAAATTAAATTTAGATTATATTTTATTATTATGTTATGTTAATTAAATTGGTTTATATATGTTGAATGATTAAACATGTGATTATGAAATAGAGATATTTAGATTTTAGAAATTGTAATTATGGAGTTGGGATAATTTTTAGGGTTTATGGATGTTGTAAATTGGGTATAAAAAATGATGATAATTTGTTGAATTGAAGATGGAATTAATTAAGTTATTGTTTAATTTGAGTTGGGTTGTGGTTAATTTTATGATGAAAAAAATTGATTAGATTGTCTTGAAAATTTGGGAATTAGGAATGTTTATGTTTTAAAACCTATGTGTATGGAATTACATAATTGGGGAATTTTGATGATTTTTCGTACAATTGAGGCTTTGATTAGTATTGGAGTATTTTGTGAATCATGAATTTTGTTCAAAAATGTTTGATTTTTGTATTTTGGTACATATGATTATCTAATTAGATAATTACTTTTGTAATTATGAAATTATTATGTTTTTCCTTGATTTATTGATTAATGCAGATTTTTATATTTGTGCATTGTGAGGATTACTCTTGATTTTCAATCTTGTATGTACTGTTTTCCCAGATGTCGAGCAGTGTGAGATTCGTTGGTCGAAGAAAGAGGGACAAGAAGGCTAAAATTATCAAGGATTCAGATGAAGACCATATTACTGAAGAATTGGTCGAGGTTCCAGGGTTGGATAACTATACTGTTGTGGAAGATACTGAGGGTCACGCATCCGCCAATATTACGTATTCAACCGACACCAAATTCAAGTTTTTACATCGCGGTTCCTCAAATCGGTCCTTCATACCTATGCAGGTATTGTTAAACACAGCCCTAAGGTCAAATATATTATTGAAAAGGGAGGATGGGACCGATTACTTACCATGGATGTAGTAGATTCATCGCATGCACTTATTGACTACATTGTTGAGCGTTTTTTGGATACCACGAACACTTTTCACTTCTCGTTTGGTGAGCTTGGGTTCACACCCCTTGATTGGGTAATGCTGACAGGACTTAGTATGTGTATTGGTAGTCCTATTTCGTATGACTCGGGGAAGTACCAATTTGAATATGTCCGGGCGCATATTTTACCTGAAACTAAAGATAGTGAGGTTTGTAGAAGAGAACATATTCCCAACCAGTGGGTTTCAGATGCAATTACGGTTGCATTTTTGAGCACATATTTTGATCCACAAACGTTGGTTGCGGCTAACGATGATAACATACTTGGTGATAGAGTGACCAGAGCTTTCTATATGTATGTTTTGGGTCAATTCTTATTTTCAAATGCAAAAACCTATATTGATGCTAGATGGTTGGCTGCTTTTGAGGATCTAAATGCAGTTAACGATTATGACTGGGGTAGTGATGCATTTTCAAAATTGTATACCGGTCTCGCCGCATCTGACAGGGGACAAAAGTCATTGGTCGGACCCTTCCAAATATTGGAGGTAAATTTCTTAGTCTTATTTATAATTCTTTTTCATTTTTATTTCTTGCTCACTTATTTATTCCATTGGTTGTCTTGACATTCTAGTTTTGGGGGTACGAATATCTGGGCATATGTCGGCCAAAGAACCAACGCCTGAAAGTGAATCAATGTGGCCCAGATGTTCTCGGTGGAAGGGAACACGGAGGAAGAGTATTGATATTGTTCGTTCAAGGAATTCTCTTATTCAGTTGTCCGTAGACGATGTGACCTGACAACCGTGAGAATCTGCGATCATGGTCTGGAAATTGAAATTGGACGGAAAGCAATAGAGCTCTCAGAGAAAAGGGTTATATTATCTTGGCTAGGTACTGTGAGTATATAATATATTTCCATAGAATTGCTATTTATTTTCTTTGAATTTCGGTTAATTGATTGGTTTATTTGTTGATTGTAATTTTCTTTTCGAAGAATAACATTTATCTCGGAGATCGGTGTTGCAGGCAATACCATGCAACATGGGGCGTTCCTAGCAACCCGCCTAGTCATATTTCCAACTTGAACAAAGACGATGCTGAGGAGATGATGGAAAACGGTCTGGGCCCTGCAACTGAATTAGTACGTGTTGTTACGTATGATCTGTGTGTGGAGTATTAGCGACATGTAACTAACCTGCAGAAATATGCCACCAAAGTCGATTGGGAGGTTGAAACATACGGTTATACTGGTGCCGTATTAAACACAACATCCAACATCCTAGTGAACATGTACCCATTCCGCCTCAACAACAATTGTCATACGTAAGTATACAATAAACCACTGTAAATTTGATTTTAGTAAATAATAATGGTTGAGAATTTGATTTTAATTTTTTCATAATAGGTCAAGGCTTATTCCTTAGTTCAAGTATATGCTGATTTTACGCAAGTGTTTTGTAACTTTACGTTAAATGAAACTAAGGAGAGGATGGACTTTTTCATGGCCAAATATGAAGAAATACGGGGTCTACAAAATGAAAACAGCATGTTGAACTCACATCTTACCCATTTTCGTCATCAACAACCCCATTGGGTTTGGCATGTATGCTCAAACTATGGAACCACTGATGTGGAATACCATGGGTCAGGGATTATCATCAACAATGCAATCAATTAACTATAATTCCAGATCATCTTTGCCTCCATTTATGCCCCCGCTCGGCGTCCGGGAATCAAGATACAGAAGAGTAGTAATTCATTAGCATTCCATTGTCAGTTGAACATAAAACTTTTTCCTTTGTCAGATTTGAATTGTCTTTTCAAATTAATTTTCTTACATTATCGTTGTCTTACGTTATTATTATTTTTTTCCTATGTCGTTTTGGTCATTTGGTATTGTCTTGTCAACCAACATTTCATTTCTATGATGCGTCTGTTCACCCCACTTGAACTCTGTTTTTGTATTAAAATACCAACCGTGTTTGGTCATATCAAGACTCAAAGTCTTATATTAATTTGCCTATAAATTGAACACTCGATTATCCAATTATACAAACCAAAAATACAAACTTCAATAAGCAAATGGCATACTATCAAAATAACAATCACTATTATGGTTCTTGTTCTTCTATTCCTCCTTCTTCTTCTTCTTCTTCTTCTTCTTCTTCTTCTTCTTCTTCTTCTGGTGATGATGATAACAATAGTTTGTACTCATCAGACGAAGGTTTACTTGCATTGATCCAAAATAACCAAGCAGTCACTGGGGGATTCATTGTTTCAAGTATGAACTGGCCACATACTCGTATCATAATACCAAGAGAGCGTGAGGATGGTGCAAAACTTCTATGGAAAGATTACTTTTGCAGAAACCCGACGTTTCCTCCTCATGTATTTTGTAGAAGATTTAGAATGCGACGAGAATTATTCAACCGTATATTGGAAGATGTCGTAGCTGTAAATAATTATTTTGTTCAAAAAAAAGATGTTTGTGGTGTTCTTGAATTAACCCCTCAGTAAAAATTTACTGCAGAAATACGAATGTTAGCTTATGGATATGCGGCCGATGCAATAAATGAGTATTTACAGATTGGAGAAACCACAGTTTTAGAAGCAACTCGTAGGTTTTGTAAGACGATAGTGCATTTGTATGAGAAAGAATATTTGCGCACACCAACTGAGCATGATGTTGAACTGCTTCTTAATGAGAACAAGGAAAGGGGATTTTTGGGGATGCTGGGTAGTGTTGATTGCATGCAATAGAAATGGGATAAATGCCAGGTGCTTACACTGCGTACAGAGGTAGTGAAAGTATTATCCTGGAGGCAGTGGTGTCATATTATCTGTGGTTTTGGCATGCATTTTTTGGTATGCCTGGTTCTAACAATGATATAATTGTGATGAACCGTTCTTATATTTTCAAAAAGCTTATCAACGGGAAAGCACCGCCTGTGAACTTTGTTGTCAACGGAAATCAGTACGATATGGGGTATTATCTTGGTAATGGAATATACACAGAGATAGCTACTATTGTGATGTCGATTAAACATCCAGATTCCTAGAAGAAACAAAATTTTTTTGCAATGCAAGAGGGTTGCCGAAAAGATGTAGAACGAGGCTTCGGCGTACTGCAAAATCAATTTGCAATCATCAAGCAACCAACACGAATGTGGAATCCTGACGTACTAGCATATATAATGAAAACTGTAATCATTCTACATAATATGATAGTGGAAGATGAGCGTTTACCCGGTGATTGGCCGCATGAGTATGATCAATGCATCCACGGTGCACCGGTAAATATTTCTAGACACAACACTATTGAACTTTCGAGAATGAGAGTGGACCAACGCCGACGTGCAGTATACACCAAAGATACTCATATTCGTTTGCGAAATGACTTGATCGAACACTTATGGTCAGATTTTGGTGAGGAATAACAATTTGTAAATCCTCTGGATAGGTTTTGTGGGTAAATCTCTTGTAAACCCGCCCGAGACACAACTCGGCCGCTAGGGGCACCTAGGGGTTTAAAGGATTGCTACACATGCTAAGTGCAGCCGCGATGCCTGCGAAAGTGAGTTTAGGTCTACTTATTAGCTCATGTATTATCAATATATTTTAATAGATGGCCGCATTTGATTAGTTAATTGCTTTTCTAAAACAATTGAACGTAAAATCATTTCATTGAATCGAAAAGGCATACATCGCGTAACATTAAAGGAAATGAAATATAATAAATCAGTAAATTACACTTAAACACTTAAGCGAACCTATTATCAAACCTTCAAGGGGTCGTATGACGCCTGGGACGACGTTCTTCACATCTTCGGAGAATAATCAACACAAAAGGGTTGTATTCTTCCATCACCCTTAGGATTTCGAAATGAGGTTGGTACTTGAAATATGAACCTTTCCATATTCTCCATTCCTCCAGAGATCTGGCAACAACTTCATCATCAGTTTCATTCCTAATTCTTCTTTCATTCACCTTAGCGGTTAAAGTAGAAAATTCTAGTACTGCCCTTGTTATTTCCATATATCAACAAAAAATGTTTGCTATGTTCCGGTTATTGGGTTTACCGGTTTCATTACAAAAGTTAGCATGGATATGTTCTAACCATTCCATGCTCATTGAACCATTCATCCGACGCTCATGACCCCTTGCTGGATAATGTTGTTTCGACATAGGGATAAATCTTCCTCTACGGTAAAATTCTCTGCATTAAACCTAAAATTTTCGTAATCCATAATTATGAAAACGAGAGATTATAAATTTTCTATGAAATGTAAAAGCTATGGATTTGAAATGGGAATGAGAGATATAAATTCATTTATTTATAGGTGTATCAGAATACAAATTATAGTCGTTGATCAACGGTAACAAATCAGAACGGTAAAAAAACGGTAACAAAATTAGGCAGTAACCAAATCAAATTAGCCAGGAGGACGCCTAGGGGCACGCCTAGAACTAGGCGCAGCATCAGACGCACGCTCCCTGTTGGGCGGTGCCTTAGCATTACGTTTAGACATAGGCGGTTTCTTAGCGTTACGCTTCGATGAGGCGGTGATTTGGTTACCTCCTGTTAGTGGGCGTTATCCTAAACGCACGCTCCATCAGGTGTAATCTTAGGTGGACGCTTGATCAGGCGGAGGTTTGGTTAACGCCCGCGTTTTCAAGCGTTACGCTAGAATAACGCCTGGCATCAAGCGCTTCACTACACACCCGCTTAGAATCAGGCGGATAAATACACTACCGCTTGACTAAAATGGGTTTGGTTTAGAAAAATTCTCAAATTTACTCCGCAACAGTTCTATTTCTGGACCACCGACTACATTCCCTTGTCCCGTTGTGGATGGATTTTCACTGACCAAAGAGGGAATATGGGTTTGGTTCGTGTTTCCCTCCAGCCATTGTGGACACTCTAAGGACATCCACAATGGTAAGAGCATTACCAAAGACCAAAGATAAAATTTTTACTCTTTGGTCCGGCCCAAAAACAAAGCGCAGGACTTTAAATGATCGGGCAGACGGCTAAAGTAGCGCATGTTGTTGGGAGGTTTTTTAGAGTACCGTCTCTTGACACGGGCGTACGTCTAGGAATAAGCTTAAGCGGGGCGGACTAGTAGAGCAACGCTTGATGGCAGGAGTAACGCAGACCAACCGCCTGATGATAGACGGACATCTAAGCGCACGCCTCAGAGACGGGCGCTGTACTGGACTAACGCCTGATGGGGCGGACTCACAGCATACCGTGATGAAAATATCTCACACGATCATCTGGTACGTGTGAATGGTGAGATGGGCGGACGCTTAGCACTACACCTGGTTTGTCAGGCGGACGTCTGGTTAATCGCCCGTATCACCAGGAGGACGTCTAGATGATCGCCCAATGTAGAAGTCGGCCATATATTCTCTTTTATCACCATTTTTCTCCTGCAACTTCTCCTGAAGCCTCTTCAACTTGAGAAACTCCGCCCACCACACCAACACCACCAGCACCACAGCAACACTGATTTTGTGAGAAACCCCTCATCAATTTGGAAGGTAATAACCTTAATCTTTACTTTAATTTTTAATAACTTAATCTTTACTTTAATGTTTAATGGATTTTGTTTAACATTGTACTTTGATTTTGATCATGAGAATTGAAGTTATGTTGTTTTAATTGAATTGAATTTAGGGGAATTGAAGTTATTGTGTTTTCAAATTGGGTATAATTTTTTTTTGATATTTTAATTGAATTGAAGTTATAATTGATAATGAGAACTAGGGTTAGAAGAATTTGTTGAATTTAAGTAAAAATTGATTAAGTATTTAGTTAATTTTAGTTGGGTTGTGGATAATTATTTGATTAATTGAATAATATTATTGTTTATGAAATATGGGAACTCTATTCCAACGATTTTTATTTATCCGTAAACTTTACGCAGATTCTGAAGATGAACACAAATGGTAACAAAGTTACAAGATCGGGACGAATTGGTGGTTGGAATCAAATATGGATTGAACCTGAAGGTGGTGTAGTTGTTGATCCGCCAATATCTGTTAATTTGGTGAATGAGGAAGTTCAAACACCAGTGGTTGATAACCGAATGTCTGTTATAAGGGATCGAACAAATGTGTT
Source organism: Papaver californicum (assembly GCA_023531435.1). Classification (NCBI taxonomy): domain Eukaryota; kingdom Viridiplantae; phylum Streptophyta; class Magnoliopsida; order Ranunculales; family Papaveraceae; genus Papaver; species Papaver californicum. The sequence goes on along the minus strand of JAJJMC010031210.1, from coordinate 730,241 downwards.
GGTCAGGACAGTGACCCGTTCGCTTGAATCTGGGAAGTTGATGAGTATTGCAAAACAACAGGGAGTTCTACAAGTGCTTAAGGAGATAGCAACCCTTTCTTCTAAAGAGAATGAAAATCGCCCCAACTAAATGAATTATCTACATGGATGTTTTTATCTTTTAAAGCGTTGTTGTTTACGGTGTTGAACCTGATTAGTACTATTATTACGAATATGAATCTCTCAATTTACCGTGAAAGAGTTGCTTGTAGTTTGTGAACAACATATGCAGTTGCTAAGTTATTTTCTTTATTACCTACTTATAACAATATGACAGTATCTTACTAGGTTCATACATATTCCAACACTTGCTTACATATTTATTGAAACTTAACCTTCTTACATGTTTGACATAAATAGTATCTGTTTCCAATAGATTCTGGTTTTGTAGAAGTGAGCAGCTTCATCTTACCATCACAACATGGATCTGTGCATGGTAAGAGGTTGGTTCTGCAATTATAATTCATGTGATTATCTTCCCCACATGAGTAGCAGTAAAATTGCTTCTCTTTTAACCATTTTTCATCATCTGGTAAAGTTGGTGGAATACCTTGGTGTGAAGCTACATAAGCATCTAACCAGATGAAAACTCCACAGTAGTTGCACTTCACATAAAGTTGAAATCCAGTTTTTCCTTTTCTTGCTTTTCTAAGAAATAGGTACCCCTTGCATTTGGTTACTGTGTATTTTTTACCTTCCCAAGGACAATCTCTGGCAACATGACTAACAAAAATACATAGAAAACACTTGGTAATTGGTGATGAGCTTGAACCCTCCATTATGTATGTTTTGTCTGAATTTTTTCAAGAATTGTGTTGTTGAAGAAGAAGATGAGAATTTGCAGGTGATGGTGGTGAAAGTAGGATATGGCAACGGTCATTTTATAACAGGAGTGACGACGGTCATTTTTTTTGGAATATGTAAAAATCATACCGTTGGATCTGAATAAAGGTAGTCGTAGGATAATGTTGAAGGCATGTGAGTTCTTAAAAAACTACAAAAATTAAGATTTAAAATGAAATTAGGATACATTTAAGATAACAATATATCGGTTGAAAATAAACTGAATATAAAACAATTAGTTCATATTGAAACTTAAAATGACAATGCTAATAAGAATGCAAATTTTTAGGTTTAAGGTATTCCAAGAATCCTTTAAGGTTGGTTTAATCTTCTCTGCAAAATGTCTGTCTTCCTAAGTTCGATGTACTGTCTTGTTAACTGATTCATCCCGGAGACATCTATTATCATTATACGAAACTCTTCGTCTGCTTCTTTCTTTGTGTCAAGTTTTTCTTTCCTAGCTTGTTTTGCCGCAAACTTTGCCGAAGACTCAGATAGTTTTGTTGCAAACTCGGATTCTCTCTGCGCCATCTTTATTTTTTTTTATTTTGTATATTTGATGTTGAAGTTTTGTTGCTCTTTAATAATAGTTTTCATCATTTCCTATTGGCCACTCGATTTTTGCTTTCCCTGTTTTCTTCTGTCGTCGCCTCTTTTTTTCCCATTTGAAGGATATATGTGTTAGATATATCTCCTATGTCTTCATAGCCAATGGAATTGTCTTAGCTTGTTTCTTTTATTTCCCGGTTTTCCTCACCGCTTTCGGAATCTTCCTCATCTTGTGATGAATCGAAAACAGCTATCGATCGTCGTGAATATTTTATATTTTCTAAGATAATTGTGTAGCGCTCGTCATGCTTAAAACTTTTTCCACAATTAGCTTCTTTGAAAAGCCTCCTTACTTCTGCAATCTGTTTTTTTTAATTCAATTTAGTGGAGGATATACAATTCAAAACAGTAATGTAATCGTCAAAATTAAATGAGTAGTTACCTTATTTTCGGGGGCCCATCCAGTATGGTGTTCACGTTCCACTTCCGCCTCCTTTGAAGAGAAAAGTGCCACATCTTTACTTATTCCCTGAAATCGTTTCAGAAGGGAGGTCCAAGTGCGTTATGGCATCGAAGGTATGGCTTCTTTCATCCCATATAATATGCGAGACCATAATATTTCTTCTGATTGATCGGCACCAATACTACAATCTTGAGATATTGACAAATGAATTTTACACATCGTTACATCTTCAGATGTAGTAAAATTTGGACCTCGTGGTTTTGGTGCCATAATTCTAATCGATTTGGAAGGAAATTATATGAAAAATAACTTAATTCTTTTCGAATACAAATTAGATAACAATGAGTTTAGTAAAATAAAAATGGATTATTATTCCATATATAGGTGTCAAAATATAGCCGTTGCAACAGTAAAAAAACGGTAAAAAACTCAACGGTAACATATCTCAGGCGTTACTCTAGAGTAACACCCACAATGGGGCGTACGTCTAGCCACACGCTTCAGAGGAGTGAATCTTAGGAGAACGTTGTGCCTCCCACACTCGGGCGTATCTCCAGCATACCGTTTGAATGGGACGGTGATTTGGTTACCGCCTGTTGGTGGGCGTGATCCTAGACGCACGCTTCATCATGCGTAATGTTAGGTGAACGCTTCATCAGGCGGAGATTTGGTTAACACCCGTGTTTTCAAACGTTACGCTAGGAGAACGTCTGTCATCAAACGGTTAACTACACGCCCACTTAGAATCAGACGGTTAACTACACGACCGCTCGACTATAATGGGTTTGGTCCGGAAAAAAATTACTAAACTTGGTCGTAAACAGTGTAAAATCTGGACCAAAGATCATTTGTGATCGTCCCACTGTGGCTAGCTTTTCACGGACCAAAGACGGAATATGTGTTTGGTCCGTGTTATAGTCCAGCTATTGTGGACGCTCTAATTACCATTTTCGCATGAGTTGACTATACTGCCCTATAGGTTCACGAATCAGACCGCTTGTACATTTAAGAAATGAAATGATAAAAGTCTGATCAAAGGCATTTAACATAAGGAAAGAAGATAAGACTAGCTATAGACGTGAGAATACAACTTCATTGTTATTCTAATAAAAAAAACTTCATTGTTAGGTTTTGAAAGGAAAATTGAATTGCCTCTTCCTCCCATAAGAAAATAAATAAATAAATAAATAAGGCACCATCTAATTTTAATATAGAGGAATTACAGTCAAAATTATTAATAAGAAGATAGTAATACTTATTAGATCAAAAATTTTAAACCAAAATTTATAAATTATTCGTTGTTTTTTTGTTCTAGTATTAATAGAATATATAGAAGAACAAAGAAATAGATAAAAGAAAAAGAGTTTTATTCATAAGATATGAGTGTTATATGTCAAATAGGTTCAAGTCGTTGTGTATAAGCTATGAGGTAAATTCCGATTACATTTATATGAACCGTATGTATATGGACCGGCACACCTTATCAGTTTTATAATTATAGTGTATCAGGGCCTGCAGGAGATTCTGTTGGATCTGCAACAATAAAAATACTAAAACAGAAGAAGATGTGAACGTTAATAAAATATCAGAATTGATACGCACACAAGGACAGAGCCACCTGCTCAGCAAATTGTCCTTAACATAATAGTCCATGGGTACTCCTCAAGAATGAGAGATTCTATACCCCCACAACGAAGATGTGTCCAGGATAGAACTGCCCGTTATGACTAGTATAAGTACAATACTAGTCACCCACTCAAACGAACTCAACAACAATTTAGATTACAGAAGGGAAGTAAACAAGCAGTGCGCAAAACAAAGCAATAAGAGGGGAAAAGAAGGCATGATAGTAGCTGCCTCTGGTGTACGTTAAAATGAGGACTTCGTTTTTCTTTTATAGGCAGAGATGGAGAGTGAAATCCGTACAGTAATTAAAGAAAATAAATTTTCTAATAAATCAAAAATTTATGTGCGAATTGAATTTTGACTGGTAATAAAACGGGCAAAATTATTTTCCATTATGACAAAATTTATACTCGTCGGGTCAGGCGCCCCCCTAATATTAAAACAAAATTTAATTTAATTTTTAGCCTTAGTTTTCTCCCATACACAAAAGAGTCTAAACCCCTAAGGGGCCTCCCTTAGATTCAAATTTCTAAGTAATATGGAGAGGTAACATCTTTAGTTTCTCCAATGTGAGACTAAAGGTTCATTCACAAGTAGTGAAAATGAGCTAGTTTTCCTTAGTTACCCCTTGGTCCTAAGGCCATTTTCTCCAAGACCAAAAACATAATAATTTAAGACCATTTCCTATAACAATCCCCCACATGAATGAAAATCCGATGAAAATAAGAAATCAGAAATCAGAAAGCGAGAAATACCACTATAGGCAATAGGTGTCCATAAGGTCTTGAACCTTTGCTTAGTGAGAAATTACCAGAACTACTTGATGGACAATGAACATGATGTCTTGAACTTCCATAGTTTGGTATAGTTAATCAATAAATTCCACACGTGATATCACTCTAGGTGCTGTCAAGTTCGTGCCGTTGTTTCCATTTTGGCCCTGGACGAATCCTGTTTCTCAGAATGCTCTAGAGAATCAGCTCAATTCTCATAGGAAGCGTCCCACTTCCACATTCATATAGGTGAGTTCTATCAAGAGTGTTTACTGCTACAACCCACTTGAATCTTAAATTGAAACTATAAGACTCACTAAGACTTAATAAAAAGTCATCCTTCACATGGAGTCACACTATCACGTCTGCACCATAGGGAAGGGACAGAGAATGAAATTCTCTGATAGTGTTTCCTTTAACCACCACAAATTAGTTGTGTCATTCAAAACCTTGATCTTGGGATCTCCAGTCAGCAAGGTTGAGAATCCTTCATGGCAAGTTTATTTAATTATCTTAAGCCCCATCCCCCTCGATGCATTACTAACTATCTCCTTGGATAAACCTTTCGTCAAAGGGTCTGCGATATTCTCCTTAGACCTCACAAAGTCAACAGAAATAACGCCAGTTGAGATTAGTTGTTTTATGGAATTATGTCTTCTACGAATGTGTATAGACTTCCCATTATAATTGTTGTTTTTAGCATTAGCTATTGTAGCTTGACTATCACAATGTATAAATATAGCTGGCACAGGCCTATGCCAAAGAGGAATGTTTTCTAAAAAGCATCTTAGCCAAGCGGCTTCCTCTCCTGCCTTATCTAACGCAATAAACTCCGATTTCATAGTGGATCGAGCTATACATGTATGTCTGGAACTCTTCCAAGATACAGACCCACATGCTACAGTGAAAACATATCCACTCGTAGACTTAGACTCCTCTGAGTCTAATATCCAGTTTGCATCACAAAATCCTTCAAGGACTGCAGGGTATCTCTCATAATTTAAACAAAAGTTCAAAGTGTACTTCAAGTACCTTAACACTCTAATAAGTGCATCCCAATGCTCTTGCCCCGGATTACAGGTATACCTGCTCAACCTACTCACAGCATAAGCAATGTCCGGTCTCGTACAATTTATCAAATACATTAGACTTCCTATAACACGTGAGTATTCAAGTTGTGAAACTCCATTAACCTTATTCGTTTTGAGTCTACAGCAAGGATCATACGAAGTACAAGCAGGTTTACAATCAAACTGATTATATTTTTTAAGCACAAATTCAACATAATGAGATTGACTAAGACTTTATCCATTAGAATTTCTTCTAATCTTCATCCCTAAGATAACATCAGCAGGGCCTAAGTCTTTCATTTCAAAGTTCTCATTTAGCATGTTCTTTGTAGAATTAATTACATCCATGTTTGTACCAAGTATAAGCATATCATCAACATACAAGCATACAATCACACAGGCACCATTCACAGGTTTAGTATAAACATACTTGTCAGTTTCATTGATTTTAAAACCACTAGAAATCATTACATGATCAAATTTTTTATGCCACTGTTTAGGTGCTTGATTCAAATCATACAAAGATTTTTTCAGTTTACAAACTTTGTTTTCACAACCTTTCACTACAAATCCCTCAGGTTGGTCCATATAAATTTCTTCATCTAATTCACCATTTAGAAAAGCTGTTTTTACATCCATTTGATGTATCTCTAAGTTATGAATGGCAGCAATAGCAATTAAAATCCTAATGGAAGTAATTCTCGTAACAGGTTAATAAGTATCAAAGAAATCTACACCTTCTTTATGTTTATAGCCTTTAGCTACTAATCTAGCTTTGTATTTTTCCACAGTTCCATCTACCTTACGTTTGCTTTTGAAGATCCATTTACAACCTATGGGTTTACACGCTAGAGGTAAATCTACAATCTCCCGCGTACCATTCTGTATAATGGAATCCATTTCACTAATGGCAGATTCTTTCCACCATGGAGCTTCAGAAGAAGTCATGGCTTCTCCATAAGTATGTGGATCAGTCTCAGCTAAGCATGTTATGAAGTCTGGACCAAAGATTTTTCAGTTCTAAGTCTTTTACCTCTTCTAGGCTCAAATTCATCTACATCTTCCTCTAAAGGTAATGTCTGACTAGTCGAAGGGACATCTAGGGGATCAACACATATCATGCGAGAATCAGATTTCAATGGAAAAACATTTTCAAAGAACACACTATCCCTAGATTCCATAATAGTATTCATACCAATTTCAGAAATTTCAGAACTTACAACCATAAATCTATATGCAGTAGTATGTTCAGGATACCCTATAAAGACACAGTCAACAGTTTTGGGTCCTATTTGGTTCTCTTAGGTGGAGGAATGGAAACTTTAACCAAACACCCCCACAATTTAAAGTATGCATAAGAAGGTTGTCTACCTTTCTATAACTCATATGAAGTTTTGTCTGATCCTTTAAAGGGTACTCTGTTTAAGACATAACAAGCTGAGAGGACGGCCTCCCCCCACAAGTTTACAGG
>JAJJMC010031210.1:655979-720320 GCA_023531435.1 Papaver californicum | reverse complement strand
GCCTCTGACAGTGATAATTACTAACTAAAATCCTTGAATGCATGAGACAAAACATAATTTTTGAGTTACTAACTAAAATCCATTAAGTCGATAATGTTTTCAGCTGTACAATATTTCCTTACAAGGTACATACGTACGGGCAGAATAGTACCGAATACTCCAAAAAAAAAAAAAAGAAAAAAAACACCATCCATTTGTTTGTTCGCAGTCGCACTGCAATTTTCTAAGCTCGCAACAGAACAGTCGTGAAAATAAGGTCGATCATCTGTGGGGCGTTCTTTACAATTTAAAATCATAATAATAACAGAGACGAACTCCTCTTTTTAAACCTTGTGTATTTTAGGGCGACTTAAAAAAAAATTGGGACGACTTATTTATACTCATTCAATAGATATGGCTATAAGATAGCCTAATGGTAGGAAAAAACACCTATATACCCTTTCACTAATAAAAGTAGAAAACCTAAACTAATTTCATTTCATTTCTAACTCTTCTTCTTCTCCTCTTTTTGACTACCAATTGTGAGAAAAATCTAACTCTTCTTCTTCTCTTCCTCTTGACTACTGATTGTGAGAAAAAATTTCCTCGTGAAATTTCAAAACCAATTCATCGTATCGTCGTTAATTGTCGTATCAAATCATCGTCAATATTTCAATATAAAGATGGCTCGACAGAAACAAACAAACCGTCAATCTGATAATAGTAACTGGCCAAATTTTGTGGAGAGATTAAGAAACAGAGAGATTGTTGAAGAACATAGTGAAGAAGATAAAGAACACGAAGAACCAAAAGATGATGATCTAGAGATGGAGACATATTCTGACAATCATCCTCTCCAGCACTATATAATGGCTCCAATAGTAAGGGTACTCCATTATTTTTTTTTATATTTCTTCAATTGAATGAAATCGTCACTATAATTTCTAGGGTTTTCGGTTTTTACCCAGAATCGTTAGTTTCGTATAGGTTTAAACTGCCGATTAAGAAAGAATTCATCATTTCTCAAGCACATCGACTATAATCGGTAGTTAGATTTAGTCATTAACTACCGATTTTCTTTCTCTACCAAAATTTAGGCTTAATCGGTAGTTAATTTTTTTATCTAATTACCGATTTTATTAGATGGTTTCATGTAGAGGAATATAATTTTGAATCAATCGGTAGATATGTAGTAGTTGTTAACTCTCGATTATGAAAGAATTCATCATTCCTCAAGAACATCTACTATGATCTGTAGTTATATGTAGTCATTAACTACCAATTTTGTTTCTGTACTAAAATTTAGGCTTAATCGGTAGTTAATTTTTTATATCTAACTACCGATTATATTAGATGATTTCATGTGGAGGAATATAGTTTTGAATCAATCGGTAGATATGTAGTAGCTGTTAACTTCGATTAAAATATTTTAAAATTAAAAACATGTTAGTGCCACATCATAATCGGTAGTTATGTGTGATGAGTGGATTTTAGGTTCTTTTTGTGAATTATCGATTGATTTGCAAGAGACTCATTTTTAATAAGTAACTTTGTTAAAATTTTACATTACAATCGGTAAATAAGTGGTATGCATCACCTACTGATTAAGCTTGTTGATCCACAATCGGATGATAATTATCTGTCGATTACACCCACTGATCCTAATCAGGTGATAATTATCTAACGATTACACCTGCTCATGGAACTGCTTGGTTTCTGGACACATTTTACATTATAATCGGTAGTAAATAAAGTTTCATAGACTACCGATTATGGAGTATGCAAATTTTGGAAATTTGATAAATTTTTCAATTTCGAATTTGGGGCAACATCTACAATCGGTAGTAAATAAAGTTTCATAGACTACCGATTATGAAGTATGCAAATTTTGGAAATTTGATAAAGTTTTCAATTTCGAATTTGGGGAAACATCTATAACCGGTAGTAAATAAAGTTACATAACTAACGATTATGGAGTATGCAAAATTTTAGAAATTTGATAAATTTTTAAATTTTGAATTTGGGGCAACATCTACAATCGGTAGTAAATAATTTTTCGTAGACTACCGGTTATGGAATATGAAAAATTTTGAATTGATAATTTTTTCAATTTTGAATTTGGGGCAACATCTATAATTGGTAGTAAATAAAGTTTCATAGACTACCGATTATGGAGTGTGCAAATTTTGGAAATTTGATAAATTTTTCAATTTTGAATTTGGGCAACATTTACAATCTGTAGTAAATACATTTTCTTCGACTACCAATTATGGAATATGAAAATTTTTTGAAATTTGATAAATTTCGAATTTGGGGCGCATCTATAATCGGTAGTAAATAAAATTTCATAGACTACCGATTATGGAGTATGCAAATTTTGGAAATTTTATAAATTTTTCAATTTTGAATTTGGGACAACATCTAAAATCGATAGTAAATACATGTTCTTAGACTACTGATTATGGAATATGAAAATTTTCGAAATTTGATAAATTTTTCAATTTCGAATTTGGGGCAACACTTATAATCGGTAGTAAATAAAGTTTCATAGACTACCGATTATGGAGTATGCAAATTTTGGAAATTTGATATATTTTTCAATTCTGAATTTGGGGCAACATCTACAATCTGTAGTAAATATATTTTCTTAGACTACCAATTATGGAATATGAAAAATTTCGAAATTTGATACATTTTTTAATTTCAAATTTGGCGCACATCTATAATCTGTAGTAAATAAAGTTTCATAGAAAATCAAATATGGAGTATGCAAATTTGGGAAATTTGATAAATTTTTCAATTTTGAATATGGGGTAGTAAATAAAGTTTCATAGACTACTGATTATGGAGTATGCAAATTTTGGAATTTGATAAATTTTTGAATTTCGAATTTGGGGAAACTTCTATAATCGGTAGTAAATACATTTTCTTAGACTACCGATTATGGAATATTAAAAAATTTAAAATTTGATAAATTTTCAATTTCGAATTTGAGGCAACATCTATAATCGGTAGTGATTAAAGTTTCATAGACTACCGATTATGGAGTATGCAAAATTTGAAATTTTTATAAAATTTTCAATTTTGAATTTGGGGCAACATCTACAATCGGTAGTAAATACATTTTCTTATACTACCGATTATGGAATGTGAAATTTTTAAAATTTAATAAATTTTTTAATTTCAAATTTGGGGCAACATCTATAATCGGTAGTAAATAAGGTTTCATAGACTACCGATTATGAAGTATGCAAATTTGGAATTTTTTTATAAATTTTTTAATTTCGAACTTGGGGCAACATCTACAATCGGTAGTAAATACATTTTCTTTGACTACCGATTATGAAATATGAAAATTTTCGAAATTTGATAAATTTTTCAATTTCGAATTTGGGGCAACATCTATAATCTGTAGTAAATACAGTTTCTTAGACTAACGAATATGGAGTATGCAAATTTTGGAAATTTTATAAATTTTTCAATTTTGAATTTGGGGCAACATATATAATCGATAGTAAATACATTTTCTTAGACTACCGATTATGGAATATGAAAATTTTCAAAATTTTCAAAAAATTTCAATTTCGAATTTGGGGCAACATCTATAATCAGTAGTAAATAAAGTTTCATAGACTACCGATTGTATAAATCAGAAGGTAATGGTGATCCCGATACTTCCGATTGTTTATATTAGTATGAACTTAGTGTACATATTTTATGTGCACTCTTGTTACACCAGGCCTCAACAGCTCTCTTTTTTGAAAAAAAAAGAGCCATTGGGACTCTAATCTATATAAAGAGGGTGATATCTTCACATTTATGCACCTCCAATACATTTTAACTCTCCAACATCGAAGTAATCATCTTCGAGATTAATGAGTAGAGAGAGTTGTTCCAAATACTCATCGTATATTGTATACGTACCTCGATTTGTTTTTCAGTGTACATGTTGGGTTTGACTTACTTGAGAAGGAATTGTAGAGACCTTAGGTTTGACTTGTCTTGAGCTTAGTCCATCTTGATCCTTCCTTGGATGATCCATTTTCCTTAGAGTCGGCATATCTTAATACACTTCAGTATGTCATGCCTAGAAAGCTTTCATTGACTAGATAACCATTCCTTCAACTCTTTTCTTTGAATTGACCTTAGATTTTTGGTATTCGGCCTACCCATCGCATTTCCTTTCATTGGTTCTTCAACAACCTTTAGACAGGGGTGAAGGGATTCTTCTAAATGGTGCATGAATATTTGCTTTTGTGTCCCATTTGACGTAGAGTAACGCTCGAGTATTCGTGCAAACATTTCCATCTCCACGAACGACGCACCATCAACCACTGGGGTGTTTGGAGTGAAAGATAATTGTTTCCAAAAAGGATGAATATCGTTAATGTCAATCACTTCAACATACCTACCATACATGTGACGACACAGGAGTCCAATACCTATCATCGTCTTGCAATTGCAAACCGTAGTCACATCATCGTGATCTCTATACAACTCCAATTGTTGTATCATGTAATTTATTGCCCACCAAGAAAATTTGTAAGCTATACCCCTTAGAAGATTTTTATGTTTTAAATGTGCCAACGGGAATCTATGCCGATTTTTTTCCATTGAACCGTAAATCTTAGTGAGGTCACGATTGGTGAACTCATAGATTGTTTCTTGGACCGATACAACACCATTTTGACTACCGACTAATATTTTCTTTAATCGTCCATGGGACCCCTCTGTAATGCTTGTTGCCTTTGTTCTTGAAGTTCTGATATTCATATGTACATGCAAACATAAACTTATCCTTATGCGGTCCCAACCATTGTGTTTTGCAATACTTAACTGGTTTGGGATAGTTCTTGCCCCATTCATCTTCAAGTTGTATTCATAAACTTTCTCCGTCATCGACCAAACTAGCTTATCCCAAGCTTTTAGAAATAAAGACCACTTTATTCCATCCTCGGCCCACTTTTTATCAGCTAACCTTTTCTCTTCTTCTCGTTCTTCCACGATTAGTTTACTAATACGTTCATCCTCTTCCTTCGACCTCTTGGTACCTTCGTTTCGTTTTTTATCTTGGATACGGTGTCTTTAATTGGATTTGATGTTGCACTGAATGTGCCACGTACAAAGAAAATTCTGGGCTTCCGGAAACATTATCTTTATTGCGTTCATCAAGGCTTGATCGTTACAATAACCCTTGGAAAATGCTCGTCATTATAAATCGACCTTAATGTTTACAACATCCAAATGAAACTCACATCGTTCTCATCATCCATTAAACCCCACGCCACCGTAAATGTGTATTTGTCCGAAGTGTGGCAAGCAATGTTCAAAAACGGCATGTTGTACTTGTTTGTCTTGTAAGTAGCATCTATCAACAAAATTTGATAAAGCATTGAGCCAATTGGGTCATCTTCGGATGTTCCAAGAATATACGAATCACTTTACCATCCCTTTCTTATTTTCTCAACTTGTAATTGTGTTTCTCGGCTAACCACTCTCATTGATGCATAACCATTCGGCCATCCAATTCCTTCCTTTTGATCATTGCTAGCTCCGACTTAATTGTAGACAACGAAGACAAGTTGTTGGGGTCGTCCATATTTATCTTAGATAGAATTGCACTCGTTTTCATTACATTCCCCATAGACTTCACCGTCTTCATTTCCTTTGGTTTTAATTTGGCAACCATTACGTGCCCAACAAGACTTTCTGGATCTTCGTGGTTGTGACGACCATTAGAAACTCTAAACATTTTCCATACTTTACCTTCCTTAACGTCGGGCTTACTGAAGATAATCTTAAATGTGTATCCAATCTTCTTTGAATTACCTCGGTATTTCCACTCCGTCTTCTTTACGTATTTATAATCCTTTCCCACGTGACTCTTTCGCTCTCCACCTCTCTCACAAATCATTTCAAATCGATCAACCCTCACGCAATTTTTCTGAACTACAACGCGCATCTTCTCTTTTTCCTTGTTAATAAGCCATTCCTATGCCTCCGTCTTACTTCCAAATGTCTTATTAAGCATATAACAAAACAAATATCATAAGCCTAACCATGTAACCTACATTCTTATAACAAGACAAGAGTGGGTAGATAGCATACCAAATCATTTGCATAGTGTAGGGAAGTATCAGGACCCTCATATGAAACATGATTAACCGATTCAACAATCTACATAAAATAGCAATGAGTCAGACAACAACAATCGATAGATAATTATGTTCCTGTACTACCGATAAACTATCGATAACAACAGTCGGTAGTTAATTATGTTCCCGTACTACCGATGGTAGAAAGAAATCAAGACAAGTTCTATACATTTGTTAGAAAACAACCGGGTACAATGGAATCGATAGATAAATTTGATCTTTAAACTACCGATTACAAAGTGCAAAATGTTTAAGTTTAATTCAATTCTGCCTACAATCACATCGGTTAATAATGTGATTTTACAAAACCGGTTCTAAATCAAAAGATAAAAATTTCCACCCACTACCGATTGTGAAAGATGAAGAGTTAGAAATTTTGTAAGTTTGGATAAATTCATTTTTGGGACGACAACTATAATCGGTAGATAATAAGTATTCCTAAACTACCAATTATGAAAACAAAATTTGAACAAAATTCGATTTGGTGATTTTGATAAATCGGTAGCAATCATTCTTCACGATACTACCGATTATACCCTAATTTTGGCACATGCATGTGTAATCGGTAGATATGCTACTCCATTCTTCAAAAAAATGTTTGTATGTGTTAATGTTTGCAAAAATGAATTTTTTTGTTAACGATCACATACAAACGCGTACAAAGTGGGTTTTTGAGGTTCTTAACACAATACATGATTGTTTAATGCATTATTATCTTCATTTTGATGTGATTCATCGTTTTCTCTCGTTAAATCGTCGTCTAGGGTTTCTTCCACACCAAAGTTTGGATCATCCAACAAATATCCCAAATCGTCATCTTTAAACGCCATTAAACCTTCAATATTATGTTCTTCATGATGTTTCTTACCTTCTTCCTCATACTCATCCATGTTTGATATTGATTTTAGGTAAAACCTAGTTTTTCCAAACTTCTTCTTCTTCTTCTTCTCTAACACACTCTCCATTTGTTTTCTAAAACTATAACTAAAATTAACTAACTAATTAATCAACATTAACACTAATTAAACAAGGAAAATTAACTATTAAAGAAAATATATGGATAAGGGGTGTGCTGATATTACTTCTTAGTGTCCTTATTTTGTTATATTAGTCGCCCCAATTTTTTTTTGGATCGCTCTAAAAAACACAAGATTTTTAAAGGGAGACATCTTGCTTTCTTACTTGAGACTAATAACTCCTCTTCTTGAAGGGAGACTTCTTGTTTTCTTACTTACTCGTACTAATTAACTTCCGTTAACGGAAATTGACGTTAGACTTATACGTCATACCGGTGTTCCAGTTGGAAGGTGCAACATATGAAGCTGTAATGATTTCTTTGATAGAATATGATTGAATCATGAATGAAAGAGATTGTCCTCCTAATACTGCAAATGCTTGGTAAGCTGCACCCCAGTTATGGCTCATACTGATCCACTGCGCTGTTTTACTTCCACGCACCCACATTTTTGATATATCTCCTCCTCCAGCTACATTCATAACATAGACTAATAACCAGTACCCATTTCCTTGGAACTTGAATCGGAGTCCTCCTGGCTTCGTACATGGCACTCTACAAAACAGTAACATAACCATATTAGTAAACAAATGCGTATAAGCAAAATGCCAGGGGAAACCAGTCAATTTGAAATACCAATGTCCTCAAATTCGAGATATACAAGTACCTGCGTTACATGACAGGGACAATGCCGGCTTTCCATTGTACGAATTTCATAAAAGAAGGTTTGGCCAAGTCGAAATGGGTCCTAGGTGGGTTGCACCATCCACCGTTGTTGCTTTCTTGGGCCCAGTTAGGAGGGCAAAGGTTTGTAGCAGAAACAGTTATAGATGGAGAATATTTATAACACCATTTGGAATTAACACACTTCATTTGGTAACAAGTTCCACAAGCAATGCCTTTGTTAAACAATGTTGTGCTCAATGCTGCAGTGTTAGTCCCATATCCGCTGTCAAACAAGTTCCCATACCCACAAGCTCCGCCTGCAATATTGACAGTAAAACACGTACACATAAGGTTTAGATGAAACTGCATCATATACAGACAAAGGTAATTAGCAGAATATGACTCATATCAGATACATACCCATTGTTTCACGAGCAGTTTCATCGCCGTAAAATGTAGCATTAACAAATTTCCATGAGGAAGGACTGAACTTAACGACGGAACCATAATATGCATCTTGGGTAACTGTTGATTCCATGGTCATCAAACTGAAGCTGATGATGATAAACAATAAATTGATGAACTGCCTCGAGTGGCCGGAGAATGCGAAACCCATGCTTAAGTTTTAAGAAAGAAAGATTGGAAAACTCCGGGATTTTTTTTTTGTTGTTGGAGAAATGTTGTTTTGATGTGAATTGAGTTACAAACATGGTCTTTATATACTGTTTCAGAGCTTCCAAAGTCATGAATGGACTAAAGAGTAAAACCAAAGACTAGAAACTATTTTTTTTTTGTTATACTCCGCGTGAAACACAACGGTGGGAGACTAAATTTTGATCAGGCGGAAACAAAATTTATGTTTGGGTTTTGGGAGCATATATAAGGATACGTCTGTTGGATGGGTATTGGATGGGCGTATGCTTAGTGAACGCTTGGTTGGGGCAGACGCTGAATGAACGCTCGGTGGGAGACGTAGTCTAGAACAACGCCTGATGGGTAGACGCACGCGTAATGTCACGCCCAAGTGACAGGCGTATGTTTAGATGAACGCCTGTTGGGGCGTTACATTATGGATACGCTCGTCTTTGGGGCGTAAGTTTAGTTAACGTCTGGTTAAATGTTTGTCTCGTTTGTCTCGTGCAGAGTAAGCGTATGCAGGTTTCGGTGGGCGTTCACTTAGGATAACACACGTGTTGTGGAGCGGTAACCTATACTAACGCATGGAGAAGAAACATTCATCTAGGATTACGCGTTTAGTTTCATCAGGCGGAGGCTTCTAGGGTCAGTTCTTCTTTTCTTCTCTTCCGTCTACCACTTTAACTCAACTGAACCCTCCAACTGACCCTCCTCTCTTCTTCTCAACCTCTTTTCTGATTGAAAAACGATAGAAATACCCTAGCAGTAAAGAAACAAAGCTTATCAAAGATAAATGTATAACTCAAACTATTTACATGAATTTTAATGGCTTTCATAGGTTTAAATAGGTTTAAATTATGATTTATTCTAATGTTTTGTTAACTAAATTTGTATATATATGTTTAAAGATTAAATATATGATTATGAAACAGACATATCAGGTTTTCCAAATTATAATTTTGCAATTGAGTTTAATTCTAGGGTTTTGGAAGTTGTAAATTGGTTTAAAAAATTGATGATAATTAATTGATTTCAATTTATAATTGATTAAGTTCTTGATTAATATGAGTTGGGTTGTGGTTAATTTTAAGTTGTTGATTAATTGATTTGATATGAATGTTTATGGAATTTTGGAATTATGAATGTTTATGTTCCTTTCAAATGAATGTTTATGGAATTATAGAATTAGGGAATTATGATGAATTTTTGTAGAGTTGATAATTTGATTAGTGGACTATTTTGTGAATCATGAATTTTGTATTTTGGATGATTTATGAATGTTTGTACATTTAATTATCTAATTAGAGGATTACTCTTTTAATGATGCAATTTTTATCATATGAATGTTTGGAGAGTTGATTATTTGTTTAGAGATTACTTTTTTAATGATGAAATTTGTATTTTTGTGGATTTATGGATTAATATAGAGTTTTATATTTGAGCATTGTGAGGATTACTCTTAATTTTGAAACTTGTATATGCCGTTTGCACATATGTTGAGCAATGTCACGGAGAGATTCGTTGGTCGAAAAAAGAGGAACAAGAAAGCTAAAACTGTTGAGGATCCAGAAGTAGACCCTACTACTGAGGATATGGTCTCTGTTCCCGGGTTAGTGAACTACAATGTCGTGGAAGATGCTTAGAGTCACGCTTCGACCAAATTACATATTCAACTGATTCAAAATTCAAATATTTATATCGTGGTTCACTCAAATCGGTCATTCAGACCTATGCAGGTATTATCAAACACAGCCCTAAGGTTAAATACCTTATTGAAAAGGCAGGATGGGACCGTTTATTGACCATGGATGTAGTAGATTCGTCACATGCATTGATTGACTATCTTGTTGAGCGTTTTTGGGATACAATGAACACTTTTTACTTCTCCTTTGGTGAGATGGGCTTCACACTGCTTGATTGGGTCATGTTGATAGGATTAAATATTGGTGTTGGGAATTATATCCTGTATGACCCGACCAAGTACCAATTTGAATTTATCCAGGCGCATGTTTTTCCAAAAATAAAAGATAGTGAAGTTTGTAAAAGAAAACATATCCCCGTGCAGTGGGTTTTAGATGCAATTACAGTTGCATTTTTGAGCATATATTTTGATCCAGGAACGTTGATTGCGGCTAACGATGATAGCATACTTGCTGAGAGAGTGGCCAGAACGTTTTGTATGTATATTTTGGGACAATTTTTATTGTCGAAGGCCAAAAACTATATTGATGCTGGATGGTTAGCTTCTTTTAAGGATCTTAATGCAGTTGGCAATTATGAATGGGTGGTGGTGGTTTTGCGAAATTGTATTCGGGACTCGGCGCATCTGGCAGGGGACATAAGTCATTAGCCGGACACTTCCAAATATTAGAGGTAAATTTCTTAATTCTATTTATACTTCCTTTAAATGTTTATTTGTTGGTAATTTATTTATTTGGTTGGTTGTCTTGACGGAGTAGTTTTGGGGGTACGAATATCTGGGCATATGTAGATTAAAGAACCCAACGAGTGATAGTGAAGCAGTGTGTCTTAGAAGTTCTCGGTAGAAGGGTACAAGAAAGAAGAGTATTGATATTGTTTGCTCTAGAACTTGTCTTGATCAGCTGAGACGATGTGACCTGGCGACCGTGGGATTCCACCATCTTAGTCCTTGACACTGATGTTGGACAGAAAGCATCGGAGCTCTCAGATAAAAAGGGTTATATTTTCTTGGCTAGGCATTTTAAGTTGATAATTTATTTTTATAGCACTGTTCTTTATTTTCTTGGATATTTGGATAGTTATTTTCTTTATTTTTTTGATAGTTATTTTCTTTGCACAGCATAACGTGTACCTCGGAGAACCGTTTTGGAGGCAAAATCATTATAATTTTGGTGTTCCCAGGAACCCACCTACTCGTATTACCAACCTCAACAATGACGAAGCAAATCAGCTGATGGAAAGCGATTTGGTCGATGCAACGGAATTAGTGCATGTTGTTGCGTATGATTTGTATATTGAGTATTGTCGACATATAACTAACTTGCAGAAATATGCCACCAAATTCGATTGGGAGGTCGAAACATACGGGTATGCTGGTGACCCTATTATGCATAACATTGAAGAACATGATGAACATGTACCCATTCCGCCTCAACAACAATTATCATACGTAAGTATACCACAAACCTTATTTTTTTAAGTACATAAAAATACGTGATAATGTGATTTATTTATTTTCATAACAGGTCGAAACTTATGGTCTGGTTCAACAATATGCCGATTTTACGCAAGAGTTTCGTAAGTTTATATTAAATGTAACGAATAAGAGGATGGAGTTTATCATGGAAAAAGATGAAGAAATACGGGGACTACAAAATCACAACAACAATTTGGAGTTACAGCTGGCCCATTTTCGTACGTAACAACCACCCTTTGGATTTGGTACTTTTTCTCAAACTATGTCACCACAAATGTGGAACAGAATGGCTCAGGAATCATCATCAAAAATGCCATCAATTAATTACACATCAAGAACATCTTTGCCTCCTTTTATGCCACCGCGATCGGCTCCTAGGAATCAAGATACAGATGGCTAGTCTTTCATTTGCATTGTATTGTCATTTGAACAAACATTTATTATCTTTGATTTATCTTTTATGTGATTGGAATTGTCATTTCAAAAGACTTTTCTTATCTTATCTTTGTCTTTTATCTGTTTTGTGTTGTCATCTCAAAAGACATTTTTAATCTTTTTTTTGTCTTTTATATCTGTTTTGTATTGTCATTTCAAAAAATATTTTTAATTTTTGCTTTGTCTTTTATCTGCTTGGTCTTGTCATCTCAACCGACATATCTTATGTTTGATGCGTCTATTCACCCTACTTGCCTCTACTCGGTTAATTTTTAAAATACCAAAAGTGTGTAGTCATATCAACACTCAAAGACTTATCTTAATATGCCTATAAATTGAACACTCGATTCTCCAATTATACAAGCCAAAACTGCAAACATCAACAACCAATGGCATATTATGAGAATAACAATGACTATTATGTTTCTTGTTCTTCTCTTCCTCCTCCTTCTTCTTCTTCTTCTTCTTATTCTTCTTCTTCATCCGGTGATGATGATAGTAATAGTGTGTACTCATCAAATGAAGATTTAGTTGCATCGAGTCAAAATAACCAAGTAGTCACTTTGGGATTGATCATTTCAAGTATGAACTGGCTTCATAACAAATACCAAGAGAACGTGAGGCCGATGCAATACTTCTCTGGAAAGATTACTTTTGTAGAAACCCTACGTTTCCACATAATGTATTTCGTAGAATATTTAGAATAGAACGAGAATTGTTCAACCGTATATTGGGAGATGTCGTAGCTATAAATAATTATTTGCTCAAAAAAATATGCTTGTGGCGCTCCTGGATTAATCCCTCATCAAAAAGTTACAACAGTAATACGAATGTTAGCTTATGGATGAGCGACCGATGCAATAGATGAGTATTTACGCATTGGAGAAACCACTGTTTTGGAAGCAACTCGTAGGTTATGTAAGACGATTGTGTATTTTTTGAGAAAGAATATTTGTGCACACCAACTGAGTGTGATGTTGATCTGTTGCTTAAGGAGAACAAAGATAGGGGATTTCCAGGGATGCTGGGTAGTGTAGATTGCATGCATTGGAAATGGGATAAATGTCCATCGGTGGAATCAGGGGATTACACTACGTACAAAGGGACCGGAAGTATTGTTTTGGAGGCAGTGGTGTCATATGATCTCTGGTTTTGGCATGCATTTTTTGGTATTCCGGTTCAAACAATGATATTAATGTGATGAACCGTTCTTATATTTTTTTAAAAGCTTATCAACAGGAAAACACCACTGAACTTTGTGGTAAACGGACATCCATATGATATGGGATATTATCTTGGTGATGGCATATACCCAGTGCTACTATTGTGATGTTTATTAAACATCCAGATTCCAAGAAAAAATAAAAAATTTCAGCAATGCAAGAGGGTTGCCGAAAAGATTTAGATCGAGACTTTGGTGTACTAAAAAATCAATTTGTCATCGTCAAGCAACCTACAAGAATGTGGAATCCATATGTGCTTGCATATATCATGAAAACTGTTATTATTTTACATAATATGATAGCGGAGGATGAGCATCTACCCGGTGATTTGCCACATGAATATGATCAACGCCGTAACCATGCACCGATAAATATATCGAGACAACATAGTGATGAACTTTCGAGAATGAGAGTTGAGCAACGCCGACGTGTGGTACACAACAAAGATACGCATATTCGTTTGCTAAATGACTTGATCGAATACTTATGGTCAGATTTTGGAGACGAATAACATTTGCGAAACCATGCGGATAGGTTTTGTGGGTATATCTCTTGTAAACCTTCCCGAGACACCACTCGGACGCTAGGGGCACCTAGGGGTTTAAAGGCTTGATGCACATGCTAAGTACAACCGTGATGCCTGCGAAAGTGAGTTTAGGATTACTTTTTAGCTCTTGTATTATCAATATGCTTATTATGTTGTAACGGATAGATGAGTCATTGGAACTCAACGAATATGTTTTTATAAAAATTTACTTTTGCAACGGCTCTTTTTTAGATGTCCATATAAATTCACATCTTCTTCACTTCACTCTTCACATCTTGTTTACTTTTAATCATAATATTGATTTTAAAGTTAGTATGTTGCAGGAGAGACTAGCAAAACTAAAGTACAATGAACAAAAAGGCAAACAATTTGAATTTGATGAGTGTTATCAGTTTCTAAAGACAAAGTTTCATGACCTATTTACATTCATGAAACCATACATTTGAACTTGATTCAGATGAAGACTAGGTTTGATAATAATAGGTTTTGTGGGTACATCTCTTTGTAAACCCTCACGAGACATAACTCGTTAAACAGGGTCGTTTGGTGGTTTAAAGGATTGTTTACACATGCTAAGTGTAATCGTGTTTCCTATGAAAGTGAATTGGGGTTTTAATTAACTATTGTAATATACTTTCGTTATTTGTACTTGCACCGACGCAATATATTTGGTAATGAATAAATTAACGTAAGTATCATAAATAACCAATATCACTTATTTAGAACAACAATATGTCACTAGATGTTAAGATATTTTTCATTTCGCAGGAATCGCGGTTGCACTTAGCACGTGCAACAAGCCTTTAAACCATTAGGTGGCCCCAATAGACGAGTTATGTCTCATGAGGGTTTATAAAGAGATATACCCAAAAAACCTATAATCAAACCTTCAACGAGTGGTACGACGCCCTGCATGACGATCTTAACATCTTCGAAAAACAATCAACACAAAAGGTTTGTATTTTTCCATCACCCTTATGATCTCGAAATAAGGTTGGTACATGAAGTATGAACCTTTCCATCTTCTACATTCCTCCAGAGATCTCGCAACAACTTCGTCATCAGTTTTATTCTTAATTCTTCTTTCATTCACCTTAGCAGTTAAAGTAGAAAATTCTAGTACTACCCTTCCTATTTCCTGAAATCGACAAAAAGGCCTGCTTTGTTCCGGTTATTGGGGTTACCGGTTTTATTACAGAAGTTAGCATGGATATATATTAATCATTCCATGCTCATTGAACCATTCATCTGACGTTCATGACCCCTTGCTGGATATTATAAATATTAAGTTTCGACAAAGAGATAAATCTTCTTCTATGGTAAAATTATCAGCATTAATACTAAAATTATGGTAAGCCATAATTCTAAAAAGGAGAGATAAAAATAATCTTTCATTTAGGTTATTTGAAGTGTGGAAGGTGTGGTTTCAAAATGAGAATGAATGGATATATATAGGGCCTTTTTTGAATGGAAATAATTTTTCAAATTTCAACAAAAGATTAAAGCATGATATTGAAAGAAGTGACGACTCTGTTCTATTCCATCCTAATGGGTAATTAATAACATCCTATTCAATGGATGCCTAGAAAGACCATGGACGCCTAATTATGAAAGGTGTTTGGTCCGCGTGCAACGACTAAAGCATAATATAGAAAGAAGTAACGACTCTCTTTTTTTCGAGACTGATGGGTCCATAATAACAGTGGAATCCAACGTTTCAATTATTTACTTTGTAAATCTTAAAAATTTAAACAATATCACTCGTCAACTCATGTAGGAGACTAGTAGATATGCTAATATTTAAAGTGTCTAGTCTTTTAACGTGTTGTCATTCTGGCATATGCAATACATCAGTTAATAAAAACCAACACCAATTATTCAGGGATCTCTTTTAACATAAATATATGTTGATGTTAATGAGAAAAAAAGATTCATTGATTTAAGTTTTCATCTGACTTACTTAATTACTCGAAATTTAAAGTTTTCATTAATTCAAACAACAGGTACACTTGAAGTTCATTAACATTTAAAATAACACTATTAATTCAAAACTAAACTGGATATTAAAATACTAAACTGGAAATTTTAACCTCTTAATACAATTCAGAGAAATTAAAATATAAATCCTACAAGTAGAAACTAAAACTGCCAATCCATTAATAATCATAATAATTAAGGTTTCAGCTAATCCGAGAACGCTTTAAGCTTGACTTCTCCTTCTCTGCAAAATGTTTGCCTTTCTAAGTTCGATGTACTCTTTTGTTACAGCATCCAACCCGGAGACATCCATCATCATTATGCGAAACTTGTTGTCTACTTCTTTCTTTGCGTCAAGTTTTTCTTTCCTACCTTGTTTTACCACAAACTTTGCCGAAGACTCAGCTAGTTTTGTTGCAAAATTGGATTCTCTCTGCGCCATCTTCATTTTTGTTTGTTCTCTTTAATTGGTATTGAAGTTTTGTTGCTCTTTAATAATTATTCCCCATCATTTCCGCTTGGCCACTGGATTTTGCTCTCCCTATTTTTTTCAGCCGTTTCGCCTCTTTTTTTTTTTTCCATATGATGGTTATATGTGTTAGGTATATCTCTTATTTCTTCATCACCACTGGAATGGTATTGACTTGTTTCATGTCTTTCCCGGTCTTCCTCGCCACTCTCAGAATCTTCCTCAGCTTGTGATGAATCGAAAACAGTTGTCGATCGTCGTGAATATTTGATAATTTCTAACATAATTGCATAGCACTCTTTATGCTTAAATTTTTTGCCACCATTAGCTTCCTTGAAAAGCTTCCTTACTTCTTCAATTTGTTATTGTTTTAAAAAAAGTTTAATGAAGATACACGATTCAAAACAAAAATTAAACGAGTTTTTACTTTTGTTTCGGGGGCCCATCCAGTATGATGTTCACGTTCCACTTTCGCCTCTTTTGCAGAGTAAAGCGCCACATCTTTACTTATTCCCTGAAATCGTTTCTCAATGGAGGTCCAAGTGCGCTCTGGCATTGTAGGTATGGATTCTTTCGTCCCAACTAAGATGCGAGACCATAATTTTTCTTCTGATTGATCAGATCCAACACTAGAATCTTGTGATACTGATAAATGAATTCTGCACATCGTTACATCTTCAAATGTAGAAAAATTTGGACCTCGTGGTTTTGGTGTCATAATTTAAACTGGTTTGAAAGACAAATATATGAAACTATGGAATTTTTTCTTGTACACAAATCAAATGAAATGGGTTAGTAGTAGATGAAATGCTCAACCAATTCTTATAAATGTTAATACAAAAAGATAGCCGTACAACGGTAAGAATTTCAACAGTAAATAACGGTAAGAATCTCAACGGTAAATATTACAAGAGACGTTCATGTACACCACCGCCCCACACACACAGGCGTAAAACTGGTGAACGCCATACACAGGCGTAAAACTGGTGAGCGCATACGGCAGGCGTACGTTTAGTTAACGCCTACGCCGCGCGTAAGTTTCGTTAACGTCGCAGCACCAAACGCACACGAAGTGTGCGTCCAATGGGGCGTGCGCTTATGTGAACGCCTACACAGGCGTTATTTTGAATTTTGTGTGATTCATGAGATGCACTGCTACATTTACGCCTGGTACGAGACGCACACAAACTTCACGTCTGTCACGAAACGCACTGCTACCTTCACGCTCCATCGAATTCGATTTTAGTCCAATTTTCAGATCACTTTTGATCCCAAACAGCAAAAAAAACTATAACCCAAATATATTTCTCCTACTATGGTTGGTTTTGGATCGACTAAAAAATATATTTTGGTGTGGTCCAAATTTTATTCGTCCCACTGTAGATACTCTCGGTTACACGTTCTGGTCTGGTAAAAACATACGTGAAGGTAAGTTACCATGCCTTAGTGATACCCACGTATGCTGGACCCTTTTAAGTCAACAATTTGGTGGGAGTGCCGAGTCCGAGAGGACACGAGTACATTACACTTTGCACACACTACTAGTATGAAATTAACTCATCAGCTGATTTATTAGTGCAGATAACCCTTCAAGGATAACGAAGACCAATTAGTTTTTTTTTTTAGTATTATTGTTTCAAATTTTTAGTATAGTATTCTCATTTGATAAGGCAATGGGCAGTTGACAATTATTTTTTGTTTTATATTTTTATATAATGATAAGACGTGAACACAAGTACACAACTATGCTGTCTTTCACATACAATTGCCAAAATATTGATTTAATTTATATACTCATAGGAGTATCAAATTGTGAACTCACTTAAACTTTATTATTTGAAATTGGCTTTTCTGGTAAGAATTGTAACAGGGATATTACCATCTAAATGTTCGAAATGGAAGGATTAATAGGATTTGAGGATTCTCCTCTGCAGTGGGACATGGGTTGTCAATTCTCTTGGGTGTAGATAGACAAAATGTGTACCTTCTCTAGCTAGTCTGCACCACAAAGGTTAGCCTCATCATAAACTTGGCTCTACAAGTGCGTATCATCACTTCAGATGGTTCAACGAAAGACTTTCTTCTGTTTATTTTGATCTCTCCGTACACTCCATAAAGCATAAGAAGTTCGTGCTATATATATATATATATTAACTCACAAATCATTGCCACAAAGAACTCAAAGACATAATGCATCAAACTTATTTTTACTGCATCACACAGAAAAGCATCAAAAATTGTCCGACACTTAAAAAACAAACGGCCTATAGACTCCGTACTCTTGTTTTCTCTTTTAACTCTTCTACCATTTTTATGCCTACTGATTTCAAGGGCGGAGCCACAAAACCTCCTATGAGGAGATAAATATTTTAAGGGTAGGCTAAAAGATAAAAGAAAATGGTTTGAGATGGATAAAAAAGGATTAAAAATAGGTTAAAATGGACTTGGAAGCCAGCCTAGCTAACAAGATAGGCAACTGTCTACCCGTTAGTCGTTTCAGAAAAATGGTAAAAACAGTTCGTTCGATAGGACTTGTGAAGATTTGTTTTAGGCCTAATTTAATTACTAAAATAGAAAACTCAATTAAAAGTTGATTAAAAAATATAGAGAAAATTAAGGCTTAAGATTTCATCATTAACCAATTTTTAAGTGATTCAATCAATAGCAATAATCATGCAACTCACACATTCAATTTGATTCTAAAATATTGTCAATAAGTAGATTTTCAAAATAATAGTTGTAAATCAGAAGCATGGAACATCAAGAGCTCTAGACTAAGCATGAACCATCAAACGAAATCACAACTATTTAGTAGAAATCATTTAATCAATTTTAAATCAGTGCAAAATTCATATCGCGAAAATAGGTGAATATACCCAACTATCGCTAAGAATTTCATCTTTTGACCAAAAGCAAGCAAGGGGCGGAATACCACAAAGAGAAAGTGTACCTATCAAAAAAGAAGTTTTTGTAATTGGCATATATTTTGTTAAACCGCCCATAAGAGAATTGCAAAATTAATTAATTAAAAACTACCTCTTTATTATTAGAATAATGGCTTCCTCTGTTACTTCAGCAATAAGGTTTAGCTCCTCATGCAAACACTCCCTCAAAATAAATTTTCATAGATCAAAATGTTTACAAGAAGAAAATAATAAAAAACAGATTGACTCAGAACACTGATACGGTGTATCAATATTGCAAATGGTGTGTTCTCAGTTGCAAAAGATGAAAGGCCTCCGACAAGTATACGACTAATCTCGGGCCCAGTGGAGAAGAGTGAAAAGTAATGGATTCAGCGACAGTTCTCTTCTATAGTTTTATGTTATTCTTCCTCCTCCTCGAGATTTTTTTCTTTCCTGAATTTTCCCTTCTTTTTTTCTTCGATATCTTTCCTTTATATAGGTTCAGCAAACCCTAACTAGTCTTCATGGATCGATAAGGATTCAAAGATCAATCCAAAACAAACTCTAATTCTCGGTAATCCAAAATATAGAATACTTCATTTTTCCGGCTTCGACTTCCCAATTTATTTCTCGGCTTGAAATGCTTCTGAATGAAGAGTTTCGACCTATCTTGATTTTTTCTTCAGTTTGAGATATCAAAAACACGTTTAAATCCTATGAACTTCGGTTCCAACTAATTCAGATCACTTCACGCGTGAAGTATAAGTTCCCGCCATTTTCTCATTTGAATTCAAAAGGATGGATGCCCTTATCAATTAGGAGTGTGCCTTTAGTAATTTTCCGGGTGCCTTTATCAACTTTTTGAACCAATTTTTCGTAAATTTTTATTTCCCAAACATACTTAAAACACTTAAGAAACACAATAAATACCAAATTAAGTACTAACAAAATAAATAATTTAGTATAATTTGACATAAAAAATATCTATTACCCGTGCTATGGGATGGGTCGGCCCCTGACTGATTTACAAAGTCTTGGATCTATTATACAGTAAGTAATGATCAAAACCCATGCATAACTATACGCAAGCCTTGGACAAACATTTGTCTAATTGGTAGTTTTATAGCCGTCCTATGATTAGGGATGTACATGGTAATGGTTTTCCGCTAAAAACGGACCGAACCGATTAGTAGTGGAAGGGTTTTGGTATAAAAAAATAATAACTGATGTTAACGGTTTCGGTTTTTGTTGGTGCTCAAAACCGAACCGAACTACCAGTGGAAAACCGGTTAGCTAGTATGACTAGTATTTTTTATTTTTTTTTAAGTTTTTGGTGAAACTAAATGAAGATGTAATGTTTATGTTGTGTTTCAAAATGTTTATGAATTTTGAATGTGTATGAAATATAAATGTTTGTAGGTAGGTTTAAAACTCTTTGAACTGTGATCTGTTTTTGTTTTTTTTGATTTGAACTGTCAGTTTCTAGAAACTGACATAACAATCGATTAACGGAAACCCACTGGAAAAACCGAAACCGTCTAAAACCGGCTAGAAGTTGAACCGATGGTTAACGGTTCGGTAATGTTAAGATTTTTATAAACAAACATTAAAGTTTTTAGTTTAGGTTTGGATGAAAACCGAACCGAAACCGGCCATGTACATCCCTACCTATGATACTCTCATCTCGTCACATTATCCACCCATGCGCGTAAAGCCTTGAATTGCACTTAATTGCCTCGTAATCGCCTTTTTGGAGCCTTTTTCTTTGTTTCCATTTGTTGTAACTGATCAGGCCATGATATTTACTCTTTAGTAATCTTATTATGCAAGAGTGAAGTAATGTCAATATCTGTTCACAGTTGTTGTTCCTCGAAGCTAGATGTGCAATTCGCTTTACTTAGCATATTAACTCATTATAGTTGTGAGGGTATTATTCCCTAACACCACGTGTTCAAATACTATGGAAAAAGTATCAGATTTTGATAGAACAAGAAACACTGAAACAAAACTCTTTGATAAGTACTGAAACAGACATCTGAAACTTTGATAAGTACTGAAACAGATATATGAAACAGACAACTTCGTTGCATGATCGACACACAAGTTGCGGGAAAGCATGGCACACTGTACGAAATAGACACCTTCGTTGCATGATTGACATACAAGTTGCGGGAAAGCCTGATACAATGAATAGAACTGACAAACATTAATGCATGATGGACACGTCTCAGTTGTATAGGTTGCGGAACAAAAGAAGCTAAAGCATGACAAGTTACTTTCAATGGCCACATGTCAGACATGCCATAATTCTAATAAGACCGCAACATTCATCCAAATCCAAAAACAATAACTTGAATACAAATCCGAAGAAGAGTTGCGGGTCACCAAGCGGGAAACTAAGGGAAATAAGAAGTACGCATGTCAAGTCTTCTGGGAAATACAAATCAGAATGCGGGATAAGCTTCATTCCAAAGTTTGGATAAGAACTAATAGGTGGAAAGTTTAGATGAGAGGGACCCATGATATTTACTATAAATATCAAACTCCAAAACAGAAACAGGGGACTGAAATTTTTTGGAGAAGACAAGGATCAGAGGAAAAAGTTTAGGTATGGGTATTGTGTTAATTCTAATCCTAATTCAATAATTCTATGATAAATTTTACTTGATGCAAATATTATTTTATCCTTTTGTAATATACAATCATGAATAAAAATCATCCAAATATTTTACAACCCGTGGATGTAGACACTCCGTTGTCGAACCACATTAAATTTCTCTTGTGCAAATTCTTGTTCTTATTGTTAACATGTTTTGTTTTCCATAATACTTGATTTGATCAGTTTTATGTTTCCGCTTCATATGGTTGTGGTCCAAAGATTAGATTTTTGGTAATCACAATTTGACGCTAGAAACAGGGAGGTAGTAAAGAATTTATTCTACCTGTCCAAATCTTCATCTTTAAAATCTTGAATCTTGTTATCTCAGAAAATCCCCTTTCCTAAATATACTATGATTTTAGTTGATATTTCAAATTCTGCATATAGTTTCTCTCCAAATTTTTCAATTGATGTCTATATAGTTTCTCTCCAAATTCTGCATATATTTCAAATTCTGTAAATTTTTCAATTGATTGTAACCATGGGTTTGAAAACTTTGCTCATGAACTTCCACCAAAATATTATGTTTTTAACGATTTTGCGAAAAGAATTTGGATTGAAACCATTAAATTTATGTCTCTAATTCAATTGATTGTATAAATTAAAATTGTATTGCATCTACCTAGTTTTGATTCTTGTCAAAATAGTAAAATAAGTTTTGAACTGAATTTCCGAACTTGCTTCTGATTTGTTTGCAAGAAAATGATTTGATAATCCTATGAAAACTGATTTAAATTGGAAATTCAACTAGCTTTTATGTGATATATCAAATTTTAATTAAAGCTAGATTTTTTTCTATCAATAAAATTATTTTATATATATACTGCGAATGTTAAAATTTTATGAAGCACATATCTCATTATTTGAACTTTTATTAGAACATCAACAAAGAAATTTCTACAACAGTACTAGATTGAGCAAAAAAGACATTATAATATTTTAAAAGAAATTAGATAAATGGAGATAGCCACAAATAAAACCGTACAAGAACAAGATGTCGATATAAGAAATTTGGGAAATCAAACAATAGAGACTCTTCCAGAAAAAGAAGTAGTAGAAGAGTCCTGAGGACCGAAACCCTTGGATGCTCAGGCAAATATCCCAGTTAACAATTCAATTAACCAACCACATAAAGAAGCATCACAAAACAGGATTGATCCTATCAGTCAATTATTTGAAGAATTGAGTGAAATGCGTAAGGCACAAAAAACTTATGCAGAAACGATTATTCTATTAACACAAGAGAATTAGATGCTCATACATAAAGCCCAACAGGATGCGGAAGCATCTATTACCATATTACAGGAGCAGGAAAGTGAGTTCAAAAAGATCTGCAAAAAGTAAAACAAGGATCAATAAAGATCAAAGGGTGATGATAGTTGATCCCGAAGATGATACATATTTTTATTCAAAAAAAAACAAGATTAATCAGCGGTATGATCCCGATAAACTAGATTTTGATGACTCAGAACCGCAGAACAACAGGTGGAACAAATATTTTGAGGATTTGGAAGAAATGAGAGAGGAAATAAAAACCCTGAAAAACAAACAAGAGCGAGGACATCTTGAGGAAGTATTGAAAGAGGCCAGTAGAACACCATTGGCGCCGCACCTTGCATTTGCATCTATCCCGCACAAATGCAATCTCCCCATATTTGAATGTTACGATGGAACAAAGGATCCCGCGGCTCACTTAAAATATTATAACCGCAATATGACCCGCTGGGAGCAAAATGATGTTATCATGTGCCGCTATTTTCCCTCTAGTTTGAAAGGATCAGCATTAACATGGTACGACAATCTACCAGAAGGATCAATACATTCGTATGCACAATTGACCAGAAAATTCTTGGAGACGTACATGTACAATAAACCCGCAAATGATGGAATGGACAAGTTATTTGCCCTTGCGTCTTGGACAGATGAAACTATACGAGACTACACAGATCGATGGCAGGCAATTTGTCAAGCAATAAGTAATATTAGTCTAGAAATTTCTATTAATTGCTACAAATGGGGAATAACAAACCGCATGAGCCCACTCTTCGTAGATATTCCTGGAGAGGATCCAAAAAATGAAGGGGATCTAAGGGTAATTATTGAGAAATATGCAAGGTTGCAAGATATTTAAAAACATAATCCAAGAATAATTTCCCAACATCAGAGAGTTGCAAACAGAACAAATTTTGTGGAACCGGCAACAAGCTCTGGAAAGCGGGTTGCAGGAGAAAATCCTGATAATTAATTTAAGCGAGGCAGGGAAGATGAAGAAAGAAAGATCAACCACTAATTTTAGGATCGAGTTATTATAAACTCAACACCCCATACTCACAAATTTTAAATACAATTAAAAACATGCAAGATTTTGAATGGCCATGGACAAAAGGAAGGAAACCACCACACACAGAAAATTCTAAATATTATTGTGGATATCATTGTTTTTGTTCATCCCACAAACAGATGCAAAAATTTAAAATTTCAAGCCCAGAAGTTAATTGATGCGGGAGAACTGAAAGAATTTATTTATTTACTCGATCCTCCACCAAGGGTGAACACAAGGAAGACTGTAAATATTCCGCAGAATAACCGAACTATCAACACGATTGCCTACAAAGAGTCAAGTCAATTATCTATGAAGTTGCGTAAAAGAGTTAACAGTCATGAAGTTTTTAAAGTTGCGGGAAGAATGACAGAAACATGGGAGGAATGGATGGCTTCCCCATTAACTTTTTCAGCGGGTGAAGTTGACCAAGAAATTGAGACACACAATGACCCGATGGTTTCCACTTTACCAATGTCCAGATGGAATGTGAATATGATTCTCATGGATGGGGGAAGTTCACTAAATGTGTTATTTTATGACATATTTCAAAAAATAGGGCTAAAGGACGATCAACTCACGCCCTCTTGTTATATTATTTATGGATTTAATGGGATAGCATCAAAGCCAAAAGGAGAGATTTTACTTGGACCAATAAGTGTTTTAACCAAATTCAGACATTGGGTTCACCAATTGAAATGAGTGTCCACAACTTATCATCAATATTTGCGATTCCCAACACCACAAGGAGAAATGGAAATAAAGGGGGATCAAAATGTTGCAATATCATGCATCCTCACAGAGAAACACATGAATGAGGAATGGATTCAACAACAACAAGAAAGAAAGAAAGAATGAAAAATCAAAGCAAAATAAGAGGCAATAAATCAATAACTGATTGAGACTGAGGGTAAAGGATCGATGAATAAAACAAATGAAAATACTCTATCAGAAGGTAGCATACCAAAAATTAAAGAAAGGGTATTCCAGAATAGCAATCAAAGGGAGCTCCCATATTTTTAGGAGTTCCCAAATCCACTTTTTCAGCAGTTGAAGAAACCAAGAATGTCAATATAGGAACAAAAGAATTCCCGAGAATAATTAAGATTGGAACACTAATGGAAACAGAAAGGGAACATGATTTGGTTATTCTACTTAGAGATTATGTGGATATTTTCGCATGGAAAATGGAGGATATGCCAGTCAGTGATCCAAGTATCATTTGTCATGAATTATATATACATCCAGGCACTTCACCATCTCGGCAGCGTATACGCGAAGTGGCACCCGAGTATCATTTATCAGTTGAAAAGAACTAAAGAAACTCATGGATGCGGGATTTATTCGAGAGGTGTGTTACCCAACCTGGATATCCAACATGGTAATTATACCAAAGAAGAATGGAGGAGTAAGGATTCGTATAGATTTCACCAATTTGAACAAGGCATGTCCTAAAGATAGTTATCCGCTTCCTAGCATTGATCAACTAGTAGATGCAGTTGAAGGACATGAGGCTTTATCTTTCATGGATGGACATTCAGGGTATAATCAAATTGCTTTAGCTGAAGAGGATCAAGAACATACTGTATTTTTTACCCCGCACGGTTTGTACTGCTATACTAGAATGCCATTTGGGCTAAGGAATGCGGGGGCAACTTATCAGCGACTGGTAGATGCAATACTTAAACCATGGATATGACGCACTTTGTAAGTCTATGTAGATGATATGCTAATAAAAAATAAACTTTCAAAGGATCATTTACAAGACTTGAGAGAAATGTTTGAAGCTTTACGCAAATATAAAATCAAAGTTAATCCGGATAAATGTATTTTTGGAGTTACATCTGGAAAGTTCTTGGGTTACTTAGTCACGAAAAAGGGGATTAAAGTTGATCCAGCAAAAATACAAGCGATTGTTAATATGCCATCTCCAAGGAATGTAAAGGAAGTACAAAAATTAAATGGATGTTTAGCCACACTTAACAGATTCATTGCCAGATCATCAAACAAATGTAACCATTTTTGACACACTGAAAAAGAAAAGCAAATTTGTATGGAATGAAAATTATGAGCAATCCTTTCAAAACATCAAAGCTTATCTCGCCACATTACCTGCATTACAAAAACCGAAGCCTGAAGAGATATTGGCCTTGTACATAGCGGCAACAGAAGATACTGTAAGTGTGGTATTGGTATGAACAAATGAGAAAATAGAGAAAGCAATGTATTATATTAGTAAAACTCTCAACCTTGCAGAAAGGAATTACACCAAAATTGAACAATTGATATTTACTGGTTTTTTCCACACAAAAGTTGCGCATATATTTTCTAACACACTATGAGCGGGTACCAATTAAAGCTCCGTTAGAATCCGTACTAAAGAATGTGGGAAAAGTAGGGAGAATAGGAAAATGGAAAGCACAATTGGAACAATCCCATATCATATTTGAAATAGAAACTGCTCAAAAATCACAAGTCTTGGCAGATTTCCTTGCGGATTTACCACTGGATGATGATTTTGAAATCTAAGGTTTGCCCGGGATAGAAGACGATGATTCCCAAGATATTCTGATTTCTGTAAACTCCCGCAGATGGAAAGTATTTGTTGATGGGTGATGCGTCAGAAAACCGACTTTGTTTTACCGCAAGCGCACAGTGTCGAAAGATGTAGACAAGAGCAAATACGGTTCGTTCCCACGAGGAGTTTGGATTAAAATATTTTTTTTTTAGGTTTTTTTATAAAGAATTAAATTAACTAATGAATTAAAATTATTTAATAAAGTTTTAAAAACAGTACGAGGAAAATGTTAAGGTTCTGGGAATCCGTTGCAGATTAGGGTTTAATTGCGTTCGTCACATAGGGTCTCAATTTTACTCATGTTCAGTATCAAATCTAGCTACTAATACACGGAAGATTTTTAATTAAGCACTAAAGAAAGAATTTCCGTAAAAGAATTGTTTGTCCTCAACCTAAGGTAGAATCTCGAAAGTACTAAGTATACGGGGCATAAAAAGTCAAAGATTATTCATAAACGATTTAATACAAGGTTTCAACGAGTCCTTCTACTAATCAAACAATGAACTATACGTGGCATAGAACATGAAAAATCATCGAGACGGTAAAACGTTGAGAGAGAGACAAATTAATAATACTTAGTTCATACAGTTAAAAACCCTAGTTTCGAAACACAAATAAAAATCGTCTCTACAAGTTCATCCTTTCGCCCTAACAAGAGAATTAGCCCAACATGGCTTTCTCAAAAGCCATAAAAATTAATTAAGAAAAATAAACTAACCCTTTTCAGTGTTCCTCCGACTTCGTCAATTCTGTCTGAAAATCTCTGTACGTGAAGCTTGACTCTCTCTGAAGGTATCTTAGTATGTTGTCTTGGCACTGTGTAATATATTGTATCAGGCGTAAGGGGGTGTCTCTCTGTCTGTAGGTATCTTCTCTATTTATAGGACCACTAGCCGCTTCTTAGAAACAAATTAGGAATCTTTTACCAATCC
Source organism: Papaver californicum (assembly GCA_023531435.1). Classification (NCBI taxonomy): domain Eukaryota; kingdom Viridiplantae; phylum Streptophyta; class Magnoliopsida; order Ranunculales; family Papaveraceae; genus Papaver; species Papaver californicum. The sequence goes on along the minus strand of JAJJMC010031210.1, from coordinate 692,645 downwards.
GTGTACAACACGGATGGATTCTTTCCTAACTTCGGTTGATAACAAGAATCCAGCCGCACACTTCTTTTCTTGAGAAGCAAGTCCGTTAAACCTCACCAACTACACCGATGCCTAGCTAACCTTGAGCCGCAACCCTCTCATTATCTCTATTCTTCCCAGCAGCAACATCTCAAATATCTCGCTGCCATTATCTATTATTACTTCCATCGACTCCATCAATCCAAGAAAATCCGTTAAACCTTACAAGCCGAATTCACTACCAATCGATTCATACCATCTCTGCCTCATCATCACAGCACTCGAATCACCAGTTCACGAGCATCAGCTCCTTCTCAACTGCCATGTTATTACTGTGAATCTCTCTTGCTTCCAAACTCCATCAATCACCGTAGCATAACCATCCAAACATTCAACCACATCACAGCTACCATCATATTTACAGAAACATGATACCCGAGAACTTGATGTGGTCTTGGAACATCAACAGCAGTCATCACCACCTTCACTGCCATGAAACATCACCACAGCCATCAGAGACCTTGATTAACGTCTCATCCATGTCTTCCACTGCAGGCTCAAGTCATCATCAGCTCTCACACTTATCATCATCACAGCAGCACTACTTCCATCACGAACTCTTCTTTTCTATTCAACAGCCAAGCCCATCATGGTGATCATCATCATTCTGTTTAACCCTCATAAGCAACGACTCACAAAAACAAGAACCATTCAAGCTCTGTTTACAGACACATGGTTTTCTTGTTTAAATTTTGGGAGGGAAAGAAGGTGGCCCCGAGAAAATGAGCAGGTGCTCTTAACAGAACCCAATCAACTGTCAGTCTCACGAAACCGAAAATTGAAGTAATACTGGCTACCCCTTAACCTACGGATGGGTGTAAATATCCGGTCACTTTGAAATGACCATTTTGCCCTTTATTCTTATTTCGCTCATAACTTTCTCATACGAAGTCGGAATGACTTCGTTCTTTCGCAGTTGGATTCGTAATCAAATTCTATACAAGATGGAGGGTAGAAATCCTGGAATATACTGAGCTCTACTGGGTCTTTGGCAATTCTTCTCTTGTAAAGCTCAATTTCACTTGTTTCAGAGATGTAACCTAATAAAACACAAAAACTAGAAAAGTAATACTAACACACGGTAATTCACACAAAATCTAGCAAATAAATATAAGGAAATGATACTTAAAATGTATAAATTATGCACTTATCAATGGGGCACGGAATAAAGAAGGAGCGGGAATTGGAATTGTGATTACAACACCTACAGGAGAACGATGGTGCATGCATTTCGTCTTGAATTCTGTGAACACACAAATAAGATAGTGGAATATAGGTTGTGATCCATGCCCTTCGACTCATCATTAATTGAGAATAAGTGATGTACAACTCACAAGTGATTAACAATTGATAATACGGCAGGTTGAGTTGAAATATCAAGCGCTTGATGAAGACTTGATAGAATACAAGAATCTTGTTCAAAAATTGGCATCTCAAATTCCAAATATAATTTGTCGACATTTATCCAGAGAGAAAAATTGCCCTGCTGATGTATTAACATTCATTTCTTCAATGGTAAAAGATCAAAATACATCAGTAGTCAAAATTGGACGAATCTATGAGCCATCAATTAAGTTATGGGCAGTCGAAAACATAGAAGAAGAAGTAGGTGAAGATATTGAAGATGCGGCCATTAAAGATGATGCAAACTTTCCACAGAAATCAGAAAATGAACCATCTGAAGAAGATTGGAGACTTTCAATACATCAATACTTATAAAATGGGATATTCCCCGCAGACACTAATATGCGAGAAAAGTGCAACCAAAAGCTGCAAATTATCAATTGCGGGATAAAATTTTATACCGCAGGTCTTTTATGGGGCCGTTACTTCGGTGTTTGTCACAAAATGAAGGACAACATATTCTCACAGATATTCATTATGGAGATGTGTGAAATTATAGCGGAAGACGGTCACTCACAGTGAAAGCAAAGATGCAAGGGTATTACTGGTCATTTATGCACAAAGATGTGGATAATCTGGCAAGAAGGTGCGAAGAATGTCAAAGCTTTGCAAAAAGAACTAAAGCTCCCGTAACAGAACTCAATTCTGTACTCATCCCATAGCCGTTTGCAAAATGGGGAGTAGATATAGTTGGGCCCTTAGTGGAAGGCACACAAAAAAGAAAATACTTGATCGTAGCAACAAATTATTTCACTAAATGGGTTGAAGCTAAAGCTCTTGCACGCATTAGAGATACGGATGTTTTTAAGTTTTTATTCGAAGATATAATTTGCAGATTCGGAATCCCGGTAGCTATAGTCTTGGACAATGGACAACAACTACCAGGGAAAAATATAGATATGAAGCATTTAATATCCAAAAGAACAAGTTCACTCCATTTTATCCCCAAAGTAACGGACAAGATGAAGCAACAAATAAAACTATTGCCATGAATCTAAAAAAAGACTCTAGATGGGCATCATAAACGATGGTGCGAACAAATTCATAACACTTTATGGGAATATCGCATGACAAGAAGAGAAGCCACTGGAGAATCACCATTTCTTCTCACTTATGGAGCAGAAGCAGTTATTCCAACGGAAATTATTTTACCCACAACAAGGACAGAAGCGTGGGAAAATAATTTAAACACCGATCTAATGCTTGAGAAGTTGGATGACTTAGAAGAAAGAAGAGAGGTTACTCTCCAAAAAATGGAGAATTATCAAAGAAGACTGACAAGAGAATATAATAAAAAAGTAAAGTTACGGAATTTTGTTGAAGGGCAGTATGTTCTACGACAAATCCTAGAATACCAAAGAGATAAAAAAGTGACAAAATTTGCACCCATATGGGGAGGACCATATGCCATACAAGATATTGCGGGACAGGGCTCGTACCATTTACAGAATATGAATGGAGAAGTCTTACGGCATCCTTGGAACACATAATATCTCAAACCATATTACCCATAACCAATCAAACAATCATACAATAATTTGGCTTCATACTAGGTAAAGCAGAACAAATGCAATCTCTCATAGAAAATCCATATAAATTTCAATGAGTGTATGACTATTGGATCTTTCGCGAGCAAGAGATGCATAACATGACAATAATTATTGTATCAGGTACTGTCCATTTCAGGAGGTACTCTTAGGGACCGCATCATTAATTTCCTCCTACCCAGAGAGAAGTTAGTATGTGACTGTACCCTCAAAGGTAACTCAAGGTACAATAAACGCCTTGCGGTTAATCAATTCACACACTCAATCAAAAAACTAACAATGAATATATATTTGAAAATTGTTTTGAAGGAACAATAATACGGGACAAAAAGGAAGTTTGCCAATACAATTTGAAAGAAGAAAAATATTAAGGAGCGGAAGGATCTACACTAGGAGAAGGGTGTTTAGGGATTTCCTTGCGGCTATAAACTTTGGTGAATCCATCAGCTTTAACCCTATCTAGAGTGTTGTTGATCGCTTTTGCAACTCCAACACGAGCTTCAATTTTTAACCAAGAATTTTTAGCTCTTGCGGATTCAAGCTCCTGCATATACTTATTCACCTAGGCCGCAGACTGTTCGACACGCTCTTCCCAATAAGTTCTCCTCCCTCGCTCCGTAGCCAAGTCACGAGTCAAGCTCTTACTTTCAAGGTTTCCAACTTCCATTTTTCCTCCGCTTCTTTAGTTTTAGAGGAAAAAAGCTCAAGTTAACATTGCGTCTCATTGGCTTTGAAAGTAGCAAGATTCAGTTGTCCTTTGACTTCATCCAACTTAGCATTGGAAGCATTAAGCTCCCCTTCATCCCTAGCAGCTCTTGAGGCCGCATCATTAATTTTTTCTTCAAAACCTGTAACAAAACTAACAGATTAATCAACACGGAAATAATATTCAACTTCAAATATGCAATAAAATAAGATACCTCTTGCGAGGGATTCAAACTCTTCTAATTCGTGAACCATTGCGTCTTTAGAATCATCAAGGAAGTCATATTCTTTTGAAAATTTATGATAATTATCGGTAAGTTGCTGAAGATCTTGTCGATATTGATCTAACTCCTATTGTTTCAATGAATCATTGTCCCGCAACTGATTTGATTCATTTGTACACCTTTCCATCTCTCTATGTAAGCGGAAAATATCACTTTCACGAAGAATAATGATATAAGATAGCTACGGATTTTAGCCTGAGCTTCCGCAAGTGCATTCCCTTAAGCATGAGCATCTGAAGCAGAATTATCTCTGTCTTTAATGAGTTGCGCAATATAAGAAGAAAGCTGTGAATTATGGTGTGACTCAGAACGAGAAAATCCCACAAGGATATTCTGGCGTTCTACACAGAGCTTGCGTTTTCTTCTTCCAATTTCTCTGATTGTGCCCGCGCTTCAAGAACACAATCTTTAATCCATAGCAGAGTGACATCATATTCTTTCTTCTTGCGGATATAATCTACATATAAAAGTCGGTGCTTCAATTTTAATTCTTCATACTTTGATTTTGCTTGACTCATCCTATCAACCAGGTTATTGAATCTTTCCTTGATCTCCATATTTTCGTTATTGACTTTTAATACATGTTCTGTCAGACGCATATCTCTACGTTGCAGCCTATTCACGAGGTTTGAATCCCCCGATGATCCCATAAAGTAATTCAGAAACATGTAAATAAAGTAAGAAAAATGACATAAGAGAAAAAGTGTAAAACCTTGATTCAGGATATCTAGTAACTGTTGATGAAGCGTATCATTTTCCCGCTTCAGATCCGCAACATCTTCTTCTGACTTGATTAATTTTTCTTCTACTTTCTGAAATTGAGTCTCCATCTTTATGGGTCGTCCTTTGAAGAATTTGTAAGCCACATATGCAGCGTTCTGGCCCCGACCAAGCTGCAATTTCCGAAATTAAAGTTATAAGTAAAGATGAAAATAAAATGAAATTAAAGTTATAAGTAAAGACGCTAGAGCAATCGTCTCCGCAAGAGAGGAAGGAAGGTTCATGTCAAAGGAAGGATGGATGGGATGGCCTTGGCCTTTTAACCAGGCTTCTTTCACTATGTCATACGGAGAAGACCGTATGTATTCCCGCAGATTAGCAACCACAGGGCTATCTGTTTCCATTAGCTGAAAGTCGCATGAAACGGACAACAGCTATTTGGACATAAACCAGCGGAAGGCCTCCTCCTCTTTATTCATAAGATCCTCATCCTCCGATATTCCTTTACCCTTATCACTGTGCGGGATTTCTTCAATCATCTGAACCGCATCAGTGACAACTGTGCACTCGACATTACCCTCGGTAGAAGCAGCTTCCGCGGCAGCATTTGTCGGCTCACCCTGAACATCGGGCTCCTCCTTTTCAGATAAACCATCTTCACTCGTAAAAGTCACGAGAAGATCATCTTCAAACAAGGGAGAGAACTGAGAAGTAATATAAGAGAAATCAGGATCTGCGACCTGGCTCGGACAACTGTCCGCAACACCTATAGCTTATACTGCATCAGCAACTAGCTTCGTAGGCACGAAATTTATCAGTTGAAGCGGGACATTCTGCTCTTCCACATTTCTTTCAGGTTCAATAGAGTTATCCTAAGTTCTCAACTCTGGTTGACAATGGGGTGAATCACGGATTTCACCTTCTCCCCTATCAGTGGAAACGCGGTGCATAGCTTTAGCTTTTTTCCGACCCTGTCAATGTACCGCAGGAATTCATTAAATAAAAGTCATAAGGATCATACAAATTCATTTGAATAAATCAATACCTTTTCTATTGAAGATGCAGCTTTGCGCTTAACACCCGAATCACCTTTCGAGATCCCTTCAGCTTGCGGCTATATAAAAATAGAAAACAATTAGACAATGTTTAAGGCATGATGTAGAAGAATAGAGAGAATTTTACATACCACATCTTCAAGCGAGAAATAAAAGCCTTTGAAGTTTAACTGCCAAGGGCAGTAAGGATGAAGGCGAGATGAAAGGTTGCGGACTATACTTTCTTGAACAAACCCGTAAACCCATGGTCCTTCAATTATCAAGGGAGTGCGGTACCACCTGAAATCATGATAGTCACGAATCCTTTCCCGAAAAGGATCCTGCGTCCCATGAATGACATTCAATCTAGAATTATCAATTCCCAGAGCAGATGAAATCATTCGCCACCTCTACGACCCGGAACGACGCTCCACTTCTTGTAATTTTTTACGGCGATGGCGTCAGCATACGTAGCATAAAAATTATCGACAGTATAATGTTCACGTTCCGCAGGATTGGGAACGTAGCATGAAAAATTTGTTTCACCCCTATTGCGCTTACTACATTCATCCAGCACACGCCACCAATTCCCATTGTAATGGGCAATAAATCGGACCAAACCGTACTTGGACTTATTTCGTCTCGCAAGAACCTCATAATGAAAAGAATTCCCGCTCTTGTACAAAGGAAGCTTCAAGCCCGCATCCAACTATCCCGCAGTTATTAACAGTCTGTTGTTGCTATACTCGAATTTTCTTATCATATCAAGCGTAATATCATCTCCTTCAGAAGGATTGGAAAAGGAAACTTTAAATTGTTGAAGTTGGTGCTTCTCCTTAAAATCTTCAATATTCATTGACCTAAAGCTCAAGTTCTCATTTAAACGCTTATTTTTAGAAGCTGGTATGTTGGCCGCAACAGACACGTCATCAGTCCTTACTAAATCAGAAGGTTGAACTTCTGAAGTACCAGATTCATCTACCACTTTCTGTTTTCTCACAAAGTAGCGAGATGATTTCTTTTCTACATGATGATCACCATGATGAGAAACACCTCCAACAACATTACTATCATCTTTTCCAGACATGATGAATTTTTACCTACATATGAGAAAATAGGAAAAGATAAATTCACCATGATGAAAAGCAAGAACAAAACAGAAATTCTACAGGATAGAAGAAAAGCAAGATGTTCATTGAACCAGAATGTAAGCAAGTAAACAACTTTCTAATCAAGAATAGAAAAGATTCATGGATTCAATGGGACAATCAGAAATCAAAATAAAAACATCATCATCACCAATCACTCCTAAAAAACTCAGTTAAGAATATTATTAGATAAACATATACATTAAAGTTAAGAATATTACCTGGAATAGAGTGAAGAACAAAAATCAAATCAGATAAACTGAATAAAAATAAGACCTGATCTCGATGCAAGAAATCATTAATCACAATGTAATCAGCACAAAGTGATTACGAGGAATCACTGAAAAGTTCATTTTCAGAAGAATGAAAAAGAACAAAACTTTAAGAAGAAAAAGACAAAGAAGATAAAGAGTGAGATGAGAGATCTAACAAGCTTTGTATTAAATAGGAGAGGATTGAAAGTGACGAAACCGTTGAAAAAATAAAATGAGTGAGAAAAAAACTTTATCAAAGACGTGATTTTCTCGAAACCGTCAAAACCGTCAGAAAAGTAAAGCTAAACGTGGGAAGAAAATTTATTAGTGGCGTGAAAATCGAAAAAGTAGTAACTATTTTTCCTTTTTCAAATTTTTACCATATGTCAAAATTCAAAAGAAAAAAGGGGCAAATTATGAGGGTATTAAATCCCTAACACCACGTGTTCAAATACTATGGAAAGAGTATCAGATTATGATGGAAACATTGAAACAAAACTATTTGATAAGTACTGAAACAGACATCTGAAACTTTGATAAGTACTGAAACAGATATCTGAAACAGACAGCTTCATTGCATGATCGACATGCAAGTTGCGGGAAAGCATGGCACATTGTACGAAATAGACACCTTCGTTGCATGATTGACACGCAAGTTGCGGGAAAGCCTGACAAAATGAATAGAACTGACATACATTAATGCATGATGGACACGTCTCAGTTGTACAGGTTGCGGAACAAAAGAAGCTAAAGCATGACAAGTTACTTTCAATGGCTACATGTCAGACATGCCATAATTCTAATAAGACCGCAACATTCATCCAAATTCAAAAACAATAACTTGAATACAAATCCGCAGAAGAGTTGCGGGTCACCAAGCGGGAAACTAAGGGAAATTAGAAGTACGCATGTCAAGTCTTGCGGGAAATACAAATCAGAATGCGGGATAAGCTTCATTCCAAAGTTTGGATAAGAACTAATAGATGGAAAGTTTAGATGAGAGGGACCCATGATATTTACTAGAAATATCAAACTCCAAAACAGAAAGAGGGGACTGAAATTTTTTGGAGAAGACAAGGATCAGAGGAAAAAGTTTAGGTATGGGTATTGTGTTAATTCTAATCCTAATTCAATAATTCTATGATAAATTTTACTTGATGTAAATAGTATTTTATCCTTTTGTAATATACAATCATGAATAAAAACCATCCAAATCTTTTACTACCCGTGGATGTAGACACTCCGTTGTCGAACCACGTTAAATTTCTCTTGTGTAAATTTTTGTTCTGATTGTTAACATGTTTTGTTTTCCATAATACTTGATTTGATCATTTTTATGTTTCTGACCCATATGGTTGTGGTCCAAAGATTAGATTTTTAGTAATCACAATAGAGATGTGTTTAGTTGCGTAACTAACTGACTTTCTTACACTGTCCAAGACTTGGTCAAACCTCAAACCAGCACATATGCCAATGCATGATCTACTTCATGTCATTACTTCCTTCTTGAGGTGGGAATACTGGAGTTCTTGGACGTTCGTCAAAATACCAACCAATGATGCATTTTCCATTGGAAAAGTTTTGTGCCTCAATTTGTTATGAAGCTTCATTCGTCAGACTAATGCAGCTTCATTGCCATGCCACTGACTTAAGGACTAACAAAAGGGAAAGAAAAAAAGAGTGTCCGGTAGATAGAAATACCTACATAAAGAGATAAGGTCGGTCGTGAGGCAAGGCCGTCAAGGCTAAGGGGCATAAAAAAATATGCTTCTTTAATGAGCGGTTTCATCAGAAAGACATTTCTCATGAATTCTTCGATAACTAAAGAGACATTATTTACAAATCTAAAAAGTGATAAATAAATAAAATTATTAAGTAATTTTTATGTAAATTTAAATCAATTTCATTCACTACCCGCTAGTGTTGTAACATATGCATCAAATCATAATCATAAATATCTATGCATAAATCAGATAATTAAAAGAAAAAAAAAACATAATATGCACCTCTTTTTTTCCTCAACTACAAGGTAAGAATGAAGAAGACGAACTACATTTTAGAGATTTTGCCTATGATATCGGTTTAGAGAATAACAAAACAATAAGTTGAGATACAATGCTTTTAATCAGGATTAGAATGTTGAATTAATGTTTTTGCTTCTCATAAATTGATATTCAATGACAACTTTCATGGTACATGATGTCTCTAGAAGTGGTTTCTCAACGACCTTCAACTGTTGAAGATACAACAATGAATATGTTTTCAAGAATTGAAGACCAACGATAAAGCACCTTGACAGGAGGAAGAAAAATCCCCTTACTACATGAAGATGAATAACTTCATGAAAAGAAGCGTGCCATTTAGAAGACTCAAAAGTACATGAAAACTTCGAGGACGAATAACGCCATTGAGAAAAATCACACCAATCACTAGTGTATAAAGTGGTCAAGTAGAATAGCTTGCAAGGTGCCTTATGAAAGAAGAAAGAAATGTACTTACATTGATAAAGGCAACTATTGTAACTCGGTTAATATACCATTCGAAGATTCCCAAATGAAAGTGCTTCTCTTTTCAAAGAGTAAGGGCTCCGGTTTTGTCGGAAGTATTTTTGAGACTCTATGTCCTCATGATACTTCAATCTCCTCTTTCTTCCTTCGATCATTCGACTATGGTTTCTGCTATTTGTACATGGGATTCTCTAAATCTTGAATCTCCTCCTAAAGTTGTTAGCACTCCAGTTGTTTTTAATACTAGGGTTTCAGATACTATATCTAGTTTTACTTCCATTCTGATGAGTCCTCAACCAGATTGCTGCTCAACTGCTTAAACCTTGTTCGAAAGGTGATATCATATTCATACGGACTTCAGAAGATGAATATCGGCTTGAAAGATTGCAAGAATTGTCTGATAAATAGATTAACACTTCTAAAGCGCTTAAGCCACTTAAGGATTTTCATAATAAGCTTATGCTCTTATGGCCTGCAGACATTTGATATTGCTTGTCGTCATTAGGAAGAGGTTTTTTCTGCTTCAAGTTTTCGACAAAAACTGATATTCTCCGTGTTTTCGTTCAGCTGGGGTTGTTCATCTAAATCCTGATATGATTCATCTTTGTACTTGGGTACCAGACTTTAGCTCTAAGAATCAATATCAAACACTTGTTCAAGTTTGGAATAGATTATAGTATGATTTAGGGAATAAATATTGGAGAAATAAAACACTTTTTGAAATCGCTAGTGTTGTTCACACTCCAAGGAAAGTAGATGATAACACTTTGAATAAACAATATGGTTTCTTTTCTATGGTGTTGATAGAGATTGATCTAGCTGAGGACTTGCATGAAAAAATCTTGGTAGAAATAGATGGGTTTGCATTCTTGGTTCCACTATCATATGAAAAACTCTTTGATTTTTGCAAGCATTGCCACACAATAGGACATGGAATATGATAATATCTCCTTGGTTCCTGCCAAAACAGTTGATTCAAAAAAAAAACTAATTTATATTTTTAAAGAGCATCAACCACCATGTGTTAAATCTGATGATCATACAAAAACCGGCAACACATAGGTGGAAAGACGTGAAGTTCTTACATAAATAACTTCTGATGACAACTATTTCAGCGTCAGTTGATAAGCAACGAAACTAACATCAAGATTTAGGTAACCTATAAAGTTATTAATACGATTTCACTCGTTCCTAATAGTTTGGCAAACACGGTGATTTCTCATGCTTCTCCGAGAAGTGAAACTATAAAGTTGGAGTGGGTATACTCAATCTAAATAGTGTTCAACTTGTATTTGTTGAACAAATAACACTTCAACAAGCTACTCGAGCCATAGAAATTAGCAACAGAGGTTGATAACAAAAGGTCTCCTATTACTACTAATCCCGGTAGTAGTGTATAGTAATGTGGTCAGTCCTTCTTTAGCATCCATCTTCCCAAAATTAGTTTTCGGTGATCAGTATTGAAGGCGTGGAGAGGTACATTTTGTAGTGCCTTCTATACAATAAAACTAATTGAGGCTAAGTTAGCCTTAACCTTATTGTAGCTTATCAAAAAATAAATAATAGTAGCCTTGACAAATAGCAGTTGAGATTTATCTTAACAAAAAATAAATAAATAGTTGTAGTTAGATTAATCCAAATTCTATGAGTGACGTTTCTGATTAAAAGTTATAAATACATCCAGCGGTCTTAGTTTGTTTATCATAATATTAGACTATTAGTATCTCATTGATTTTTTATGATAAATATTCTACTCTTCCATCCCATAAAAATTAATCCATCGTATTTACATAATTTTTAAGAAAAACATGAAAGAATCATTTTTTAATATTTTTTTATCTATCTTTTTGTATTAAATTCCAAATTAACATATATCATAAATTAAAAGGCGGATAAAAATGATGCACTATTGAAAATATTTTTAAAATATCTATATAACAAGCGTAAACATAAACACATTACACATGTCATGGAGAAAATAGTTTACACTCGACAACGAAAAAGTAAGTTGTTTTTATAGTTTTGGTGACCATTAAAATGAAAGCTAATTAGTAGTTAGTTTCTTTCTTTTTTTCCTAAAATGCATTTTCCGTTAAGTTTAAAATCGATATGAAGCATTTCGAAATATGATCATCTAATGTGATTAACATTTCAATTCTGCCAGTTAGGTGGAAAGAGTGTGGGTATCGTCCGGCTAGGAAGTATTGGATCGGAGGTGGCAAAAAGACTCGAAGCATTTGGCTGCTTTATCTCGTATAACTAGGGATAAGAAATATATTGTTCCATTCCCTTCTATTCCAATGTTGTTGATCTCGCGTCCAGCGGGATATCCTTGTCATTTGTTGTGAACTAAACAAAAAAACATTCCACATCATTAATAGTATGTTTGGTTAAGGAATTAAATCGTGTGTAATTAAGATTTTTAATTTTTATAAATCTAATTCTCTTTAAAGTAATAAATTTCTATTGCACTAGTTCAATAATGTAATATAATTTCATTCCAAGAAAAAAACAAAAATAATTAAATTACCTCAATCAAATGTTAATTTTTTAGATTTAAATTCAATTTCAATTCCAACTTTTTTTTGTGTATGAATTGATCGACTTGTATTAAAAACCGACTAAGTGACTCGTATTAGGTCATTAGAAAATAATAAATAGACATGGAGAAAGGTTGGATACGCACATGTTGCCTCGTTAAAGCGTTGCCAAGAAAAACCCAGAGTGGTAAAACTTTGACTAAGGGAAAAGAGTACAATGTTATGTGTCCAGAAAACTGTATAAAAATTAAAACTAACTAAAACAATAAAATTATATTTATAATTCTCCAACATCATATAAAATTTTCGTTCTCCATCGGTACCCAATGAGTTGTCTTCTAATGTTCGCAGTATGTATGTCACCAAAAGCAAGTTGTGGTAAATGAACGTCTTCACTCGTGATAAAACTATCAATATATGGTCATGAGCCCTTCTATCAGTAACAAGACTAATACAAATGTCACGATGGCTTATACATGATAAAAAATTCGTCCTCTTGGCGATTGAGAATGACTGTTTAGTCTTTTATGCAATCAAGAACTTATATAATGAGAAATATATCGACGAAAAAATATAATTAATTGGGCCGCAATTTATAAAATCGGACCAAGATAAAATATAGCCAAAATTAATTTCAACATCATATTGTTTCACAGAAGATGTCATATTTTCATGAAACGAAGAACAACACATATAAATTAAACTACATATTGTCGTGGTAGAAGTAACTAAATAAGAAAACAACAAGACTATTATAGAATTAAAAATACAAGGAAAGAAAAGAATCAATAAAAGATGACAAATTGCTTGGTCTCTAAACTATTTATTCCTAGTTTCCCGTGTACAATCTAAGCTTCCTAATCTAAGTGACCAAAAGAGATTTTAATAAAAACAGATGTTATAATAGAAAAAGAAGCTGAAGTCGAAAGAATAACTCCAATACTATTGATGAAAAACCTGAACTCCCTGTTATGATAATTGGTAACTAAAACTAAGCTCCCAGATATGAAAATAACTAACTATTTAAAGTTCAAAGTCAAAAGAAGGCTCAAACACTATTTCAACGATAAGCATCTATAAACCACTGATAGCAACTAATTGAAGTAGCTAGAGCAAAAACCAAGGATAACATTAATCAACAATAGAAATCCAACTCGTAAAAACAGAACTAAAACCCACGATATGAATAAAAATATACAGATGACAATTCTGCAATTTTTATAGATTACATGGAGCAATATTTAAAGTCTAATATATTGGATAAGGTTCCCACTTTATAATGACTACTTAATCTAACTTCATGGAGATAAGATTATAAAAGCTAATAAACCTGGATTATGTACATCAGAATAACTAGCATAAAGGAGATTAATAATTAAGATTCAAGAGAAAATGGAAGAAATAGGCCCCTGTTTAGCCTAAACACAGTTATGTCCGAGACTCCTTTTTTGCAGGCAGGGACCAAACAGGCAGAGTTGAAAAACTATAACAAGAGCAAAGACAATTGGAAGAGACAGGCCCTTTTGTAGCTCAATCCAAAATCCACCAATTCAACTTTGAATGCAGAGAGGGAGACTTAATTCTTCAAAACCACTATTCTGTCAAGGCTTGAAATCTTCTTTGCTTGCAGACTTAAATCACAATAAAGAAGACTAATCTTCCTTGACTCACCGGGCAAAAAAAAAAGAGTTTAAAATTTAATCCCAAGTAAAAAATAAAAAAACTGAATGAAAATGTAAGCAAGAACAAAAGGCTTAAAACAGCAAGCCTTTGGGTTTGTAGAGTCAGCGGAGCCAAGGTGTAGATTTGAGTTTCTCAAGGCCAAGATGCAACTGACAAGTTCTAAAAAGATCTTAATTGTCTTTATTGTCCTAATTAAAAAGACCTATCTTTTATAAACAAAACCTACCTATGTGAGACACCACTAACACGGTTCAGATATAAATGCAAATTGCATGGAATTCAGACCAAATGATGTAAAGAGTTTAAAACTTGTTCCTCTGAAAGATAACCCAAAGAAAACTTTAGCAAACAGAAGAACAAAACAACAGATAATGGTAAACAATTGAAAATAAAACTTCATAAGCTGCACCAAAGAATACAGACTACTGCCAAATCTATTCATGTTGAAACTCTACCAAGTCCAGATGAGAAACAGAGGGTTAAGAAACATAAAAAATAAGGGACTTCATTTAATCTAAGAAACTTCCAGGAAACCAAAGTTTTCAATACGATCAGAATCTGTATTGAGACCTAAAACAAAATTTTAAACAATTAAAAAAACAAAACTGATACTTCAATACGATCAAAATCAATATTGAGTTTTAAGAGAGTTTTGTAAAAACAATTTCGAAAAGACTGTGTTAAGGTGATCCATACCAGCTAGAGCTACCCATTTTGGTTCTCAGCAAGACCCTATGAAGAAAAAAAACAACCCCTACTTTAATTTGTTAGATTGAAGATCCCAATTAAAATTTTGAAAGCCCATTTTCCCAGTTTAATGCCTGCTACCTCAATTTATCCCCACCTAAACCTAGATTGTTCTCTAATTTAGACCAACAAACACCTTGGTGATCTAAATTACAACTGAAACAAGGAAGAGAATCAAAAAATAAAAATAAAAGATGCACAACAAATACCTGAGTTTTGAGAAATTAACTGAAACAGAGCAGAAAGACCTCATCATCATTACTGAGAATAGTAATTAGTCTGGATCGATGAGACCAATCACCTAAGTTTTGAAAAACTAACTGAGTCAAAGCAAAGAGACCTTATCATCATTACTGAGAATAAAAATCAGTCTGGATCGATGAGAACAATCAATACCAACAAGAAATTAAAGATATAAGTAAAAAAATCAAAAAAAGAAGAACATCAACCTAGATCCAAAGAAAGTCATGTGTTAGAACAAACCACATCAACTTTCTCCCTCGATCTACACAGAAAAAATAAGAAACTCATCACATCTATATCTATCATATTCAAAAGAAGCGTTCCTCATAGCTCATAACTCTTTATTACCCAAAGGTTTGCTTAAAACTTACTCATCCATGGCAGAAACAAAAGAAGAAAAAGAAATTTGAAGAGAAAAAAAAAACACTATTCCAGAGAAGAAAGAGAAACACTCCCAATGTGTTATTACCATTAAGAATAGTTCAATTTCAATTCTAAAAATTGGATTATCTCATAATTAAATTCATAGAATTCCAGTTCTTCCAACCAAACAAGTATAACAAAGAAGTAATGCTGCACTAGGAAAGAAAAAAATGACCGTAAATATGGGAAGAGGAGCCTTAATCGATGAGAAAGCACTTGTGAGGTGATTGGTTTAAGGAGATATAGGAGTGCTGGTTTTGATGTATTCGAAAATGAACCTCATGTTCCTGCAGAGCTTTTAGAATTAGATACTGTTGTATTATCTCCGCATAAAGAAGTGGTAACTCCAGAATCATTTGCAGCTCTACATGAACAGTTAATAGCCAACTTAGACGCTTTCTTCTCGGGTGAACCCTTGTTGCCATTAGTCAAGAACGAGTAGACAGTGTTGGCTAAAGTTTGCAGTTCCTAAATGATATTACCTCTATTTCTCGAAAAAAAGTTATTATTATTTTTTAATTTTGTTTATTTTTAGGCTAAAAATAAAAATATAATAGTATTTTTTCTCTAGGAACGAAATGAATATGCTGTAGGTATGTGTATCCGGAATTTACACCCACTCGTTGGGTTATTTTCTTTTTCTTATGCAGTAAAAAATGGCCCTTTCACGTTATTTCACAAAAAATCAACAAAATTCTTTGGAATGCTTCAGCAAAAAATGTTGTATCCATAGGAAAAGAAAAGTTAATGGTAAAACTACTGTTATATTATGAATCTAGAGAGTCTTCCAAGTAAGATAATAAGAAATTTAAAAGATAAAAGAACCCTGTTACCAGGGCTGTAGCCTCGACTTTCGAGGGCTACATATGATTTAAATATCCTAAATATGGATATAGGGACCTAATCTATAGTAAAAGTTAAAACTACTTTTCTCCAAAAATAAATCTAAACCTAACGACTATTCATTAAAAAAATAATAATATTTTTTTCTTTCTCTTTCATAATTTATGATCGAACTCAAAAAATAAATAAAATAATAATAGTCAATTTCAGTTTCAGTTTCAGGAACTACTTACGACTAGGAATAGTTGAATTCCTAGCCGTAAACACTCCTTACGGCTAGGAGTCCGTTTGTTTCTAACCGTAAGTAATTCATCTGCGGCTAGGAATTAAACATTTCCCAGCTGAATAGTAATTTTTTGTTGTTTACGGTTGAAAAATGACAAATTTCACATTTTCATACCGAATACTGGCCTATTACGGCTAGGAATTAATCATTTTCTAGCCCTAAATAACAATTTATGATTAGAAAATAATTAATTTATACTCATTTTCATATGGAGTACAAATCTACTACGGCTAGGAATTGATAAATTCATAACCGTAACTAAATACTTACGACTAAAAATTAATCATTTCCTAACTGTAATTTGTTATTTACGATTACAAAATGATTAAATCCTAATCTATCTGACTTTGAAAATAAAATAAATAAAAGGGGTATATGCCCCCTTCATTAATTTTAAAAGTTAAATAATTTTTTTAAAAACAAAATCATTATTCTAATTCAATCATTAATCTTAATTAATCTATTTAATCAATTTTATTAACAGTAAATAATAAAGGATAATTTTATCATAAATAAAATTATTAAAATAAAGGGTCTTTGGGTTGGATATTTAATTACCAATTTATGTTATTTTATAAGTCCTCAAAAACCAAGAACTACGGCCCCAATAATAAGGTTAAAATAAAATGACATAATACACGGTGTTGAATTTTAGTTCTGCACAGCAATCAAAGGATGGGGCCTTTGAAACTTAACAAAATTGTTAATTCCATTTTCAATGTTAATGCAAATACAAAAGAAATTTCATTACACTAGTAACGGAACTCGCCATGCTCACAACGGAACAGTCAGTAGTAAAAATAAGGTCGACTGTCCGTGGGGCGTTCTTCTGTGATTTAAAAAACTTAAAAATCTTAAAAACTAACTCCTCCGGCTAAAGGGAGATTCCGTTTTTTCCCTTTCATATGCACTAACCATCTTTCACTAGTGAAAATTTACGGAAGACTTGTAAGTCATTCCTGTGTTCCAGTTAGAAGGTGTTACATATGAAGCTGTAATGATTTTTTTAGTACTATAAGATTGAACCCTAAACGAAAGAGCTTGTCCTCCCAATTCTGCAAATGCTTGGTGTGATACACCCCAATTTTTTGTCATACTGATCCATCTGCCTGATTTACTTCCACGCACCCACATTTTTGATATATCTCCTCCTCCACCAACATTCATTACGAATACTAATAACCAATATCCATTTCCTTGGATCTTGAATCGAAGTCCCCCACGTTTTATACAAGGCACTCTGCGAAACAGTAGCACAATCATGTTAAGCGAACATATGCAACGTGAAATTGCTAAGATTTCAAATACGAATGTGTTCATATATAAGTATACCTCCGGTACACAACGGGGACAATGCCTCCTGTCAATCCTGCGAATTTCATAAAAGCGGGTTTGTTCAAGTCGAAATGAGCACCCTTATCGCTTGCTGCGGCCAAGCTTGGAGGGCCACGATCTGTACCAGTAATAGTTATATAGTTATATATGGGGTTCCTTTATAGCACCATTTGGAATTAATACATTTTATTTGAAAACAAGTCCCACAGCCAAAGCCATTGTTAAACAATATTGGGCTCAATGCCGCCGTGTTACTCCCATATCCACTGTCAAACAAATTCTCAAACCCACAAGCTCCACCTGCAATGTTGAATAAAGCGTACAAAGAAACTGTTAATGCTGTGATTTAGATGCAATTAATTGCAGAGATTAAGGCTTGCATAATGACTCAGTCCTACCCATTGTTCCGCGAGCTGTTCCATCGCTGTAATATGTAGCATGAGCATGTTTCCATGTGGTGGGACGAAATGGAACGACTGAACCATAAGATGCAGCTTGGGTAACTGTTGATTCCATGGTCAACAAACTGAAGCTGATGATGATAAATAAGAAGTTGATGAAGTGCCTCGAGTGGAAGGAGAATGAGAAACCCATTAAGTTTTTGAGAAGCAGATGTTGGGAAACTTCAGGATCCTACAGTGACGAAGTAATTTTGATGTGAATTTGACTTACAAATGTGGTCTTTATATACTTCTCCGATGTGCACGTTTTGGTCTGACAAAAACGTACTTAAAGGTTTAATATATGCCTTAGTGATTCCCACGTATGCTGGTCCTTTGTAAATAATTTTGCTTCAATCTGAGTCCGAGAGAGGACATGGGTAGGGTACGTACATTGGTGGTGACTAAGACTGCTAAACCAATTAGTATATTTTTCTTATTCCAATTCTTTGTGTAGTATTTTCGTTTTCATAAACCAATGGTAGTAGTTGACAAATTATACATGTAGTTATTAATGAAACATTAACTCCAGGGTTGGCTGAAGACATGAAGACAACTAAACTGTGTTTTACATTAGAATGGCAAAATTGGAAAGCAACCTTAGGTTTATCGTATTTAAAATTAATCAAATCGCTTTTCCGGTGTAAAAGTAACAATGAAAGGTAGAATAATATGGATGGATCACGCAAAAACAAAATGAATAGGAGAGTGTCCTATAATCAATATTTGGGTCATAGTGTGAATTTTTCATCTCAAGCTAATTTTAATTTTGAGTTTTGTATTCCGTTTTAAAAAATTTTGAGGCATTCGTACTAGTAAAAATAAGATTGTTTCGTAAAGTCAGAGTCAGACGTATACTGCACTACCACCACAAGTGCCAATACGCGCTGGACGATTTACCCAGGGGATGGAGTCTGCTTGAAAATGCTTAAAACCTTAAATTACTATGTCAAGCCATCGAATGTTTAGTTTTCTGAAGAGTGAGTGTTTTAGGTATTGTATTGAAAATTCAAATTACATATCTCACACACTAAAAATCCGGTATTTATACATATTATAGCGTTATTTTTTTCTTTAGAGAACCTTTGCAAAGATAATAAATATGATTATTAAAAAAATTATATTTAAAAAAAAAATTAACAACCCTAGTTATTAGTAAGAAGTTATTTAGAATACTGATATAATAAAATAAAAAATATCATTTTTGTTATTCATTTTTTATGGGATAAAGAGAGTGTATCATA
This sequence comes from Papaver californicum, assembly GCA_023531435.1. NCBI lineage: Eukaryota > Viridiplantae > Streptophyta > Magnoliopsida > Ranunculales > Papaveraceae > Papaver > Papaver californicum. The sequence goes on along the minus strand of JAJJMC010031210.1, from coordinate 673,180 downwards.
AACTAGGAATACTACATAATCTTAGATATATACAAGACCTGTTTACCTTCTAATCCATTCATCTAACCCGGCTTAACCCCTAGTCCAAAAATAAGTTTTTAGACTGATTTTATGAATTACTCGTCCAACTCACGTGAATGTAATGAAAATTACATTTTCAATATTCCATATTTACCCTTTCTTTGTTTGAACGTATAAATCTAGCGGAAATCAAATCTTCCAAAAAAAAATCGGCAACTCACATGTCTTATTTCCTCTCTCTCTGCTTCAGTTGGTGTTTTTTCAGTTTTAGGGTTTCGATTTCAAATCTCCAGGTATTTTTCTTTAACCTTCTTCTCTGCTCTTATAATTGTTGTCTATGCTTTGTTCTGTTTTTGTTTTTTTCAACTGAAATCATGATAATCAACTTGATTTCATGATTTTGTTTATTTTCTTACACTGAAATCCCAATGATTACGATTTCTATTATGTACATTTTGTTGAATTCCATGATCGATCTCGTTTTTGTTCGTATTTTAGTTTTTCTTTTGATTTTTGAAACTGATTTTTGAAATCGTTCTATTTTGTTCATTAGATCGTCGTATTCAGTTTTTTTACATGTTGTTTGATAATATTTTTTATTTGGTTTTCTTTTATTTTTTCAGGAAATCATGATTCTTGTTCTTTCTTCTAGATGTTTTGAATGATTCTTCAGTACATATTAATACGTACTTTTTTTCTAAACTTTTCGATATATACTGTTTTTATAGTATGTTATTTTTGTTATATATATTGTATGGTATACCATTTTTGAATCATTACATATTTATTTGCACTGTTTGTCTGTTATGTGTGATACTTCTAAAATAGTACATACTATGTTGTACTGTAGAGTTAGTATTCCTATCATCTTAAAATATATGTTTTGATTTTTGTGTTTGTGTTATTTTATTTGGATCACACTTCTTCAGGTTCAACATGTCAGGTGTTGGTTCTAATCCAAATAGCTTTTGCTACTCTCATGTATACCACAAGCAACACCACATTGCATATTTGATTACGTTATCTTCGACTTTGGAAGATTTGAAGTTTACTATTTGTAATGCGTGGAGCTGGTTGACTCTATCAACTATTGTTGTTAATTATGTTGAAAATGGAGTGAAAGTCCCTGTCCTTGCTGATGTATCTCTTCAAGGGCTTGCTGCATTACATTTTACGAAGAATTCAGATTTCTTTGAGTTGCATGTTGATGTTGTGTTATCTGGTGCATCTAGTTCTTTGAGAAGTGCTGATCTTGACAACAGTGCTGAGTTGGTTTTGAGTGCTAGGAACAATTATTTGAAAGATTGTAAAGAGGTTGCAAGTGTTCTTTTTTCTGATGGTTGGGAGAATCTTTTTGAAGATAAAAACCATTTCTTCCATGGTGGTGTTGAAGCTGTTCGGTTAGCATGTGAGAAATATTATTTGAGGACTGGATATAAGGTTAAAAAATTGAAGAATGACCTTGAGATACTCACAGTGAGATGCAGCAATGACTGTTGCTCTTGGATGTTTCACGCGATTGCCATGAATGGGTCTTTGGATGTGTTTAAGATAAAGTATTACGTGGGTAGGCACACTTGTGGTGCTGGTTATAGGTTGAGGAGTCCAATTGTTTCGAGGAAACTTGTAAATCATTTAGTTCATGAGCGTTTCAAGCACAACCCTCTCATAAAGCCGCAAAAGATTATGGATTATATTAAAGTTGGTGGAGGGATCAACATCAAGTATCACCACGCATATCCTGCATTAGAGTTATCGCATGAAATGATTTTTGGTGACGATGTAAAGTCATACACTGATCTTGCTTGGTGGGTCACTGCTGTTCGGGAAACCAACCAGGGTCTTATTGATTTCAACGACGCAACAAAGAGATTCCACATACTTTTTATTTGCTTTGGAGCTTGTAGAGAGGGTTATAAACTTTGTCACCCAATGATCTTTTGTGATACGACATTTCTTACGGAGAGGTTTAAAGGAGGTCTAATGGTTGCGACATGTCATAACGGAAATCAAGGTAACTTTTTTATATGGTGCATATTTTGATATATAACTGTTTTTTATGTACTTTGGGATCATAAACATCATACATAAAGTACATATTGATATACACTGTAGGTATAACATAATTTGAAGGTGCAGACATGAAGTACATATTGATATGGTCTTTTATATTTGTTTTCCAAGTTTTTATCCTTTTCATACGCATTAGTTCCTGGCGAAGATAATGATAATTGGCATTGGTTTATGGACAATCTTAAAATAGTTGTGGACCATCGTCCCATCACCTTTTCGACTGACCATGTGAAGGTTTTTTGAATGCAATTCCTAAAGTTTTCCCTGATTCTTATTATAGCTATTGTTTTTTCCACTTGAAAATGAACTTACCCATCAGTAAGGCTGATGAAATATATAAAGAAGTGATGGACTGTTTCCAAAAAGCAACATATGCGCTTTCTCCAGCAAGATATGAAGAAGGTCTTCAAGAAATGGTTTATCTAGGAAGGCCTTGGGTTGCTCAATACTGCTGTAACATTCCTAGTGAAAAGTGGTCTGGTGCATACTTCCCAGGATGTAGGTATGGTCAGACTTCTTCAAGCATTGCCGAGTCTTTCAATAACTGGATTCGCCGCGAGAAGAAGTTACCTCCTTGTGCTTTCTCTGACACAATCAGGTTTTTATAAGTTTCTTGTAACACTACAAGTATATATGTACTATATGTATAATATGTTTGTTTGTTTTTAATTTTTATTTGTCGTGTAGGCTACGGGTAATGGAGTTGATGTCTGAACATTATGAAGAAAATCTTTTGATGGATCCGGAACTCTTAACCCCTGTGTATCAAGCCTTGCTTGAACTACACATTCAAATTGGTCGTCCTTGGAAAGTTAGTCAGTCATATGCTCACGTCTTTGAAATTCATTCCCCAAGGTTAGTTTTTTTAGGTAACATGCTTTTTTGAACTGAGATATCCACTAAACTAGTTTTTAGGGAAAATATCAAATACGTAGGTGTGCAAATTATATTCTTTTTTGTTTGTGTAGTGCAAATATCAATATATACTGCGTAAATAATATGCTTGGTTTCTTGTTTGCAGGTCTCATATGGTAGATCTACAGCAAAAGAGTTGTACTTGCCAAAGATGGCGCGTGTATGGTTTTCCATGCTCGCATGCTACTGCAGTTATTGCTGCATCTGGGGGAAAGTTCCTTGATTATATCGACGAATATTTCAAATTTAGATGTTATTGCCAGCTATATTCAATCGTTATTAGACATGTTCCTAATCATGATAAGTAAGTTTTTATGCAGTATATATTGTTCTTTTTATGGTAGTATCATACATGAGAATGGTTTTAAGAAGTACATACAAACCATAAACTAGAACTAGCATAGTACATATTGATATTTAGTGTAACATACATCAACAAAAACTGCACAAGTATAGTAGATTTTTCTTACTTATGTTTTTCAATATACCACAGGCCTGGTGAGTATATGAAGAAGATACTATTCTGCCCACCAATAGTAGTTAGGGCTCCTCCAGGAAGAAGAAAAAAGAACCGCATCAAGAGTGCATGGGAGAGGAGCAAAAATTCTGTTACATGTTCAAATTGTAAATTGAAAGCTCATCACAACAAGAATACATGCAATGTTATCCGTCAGTACCAATATACGGATGAGAATTAATTTCATTACAGTTTTTTTAGTACATTTGGGATTTAAATTCTTTTAGAATATACTTGTCGCATTTATTTAGGTTTCTTTTTTCAGAACTTGTTTGTGTGCCAACTGAATTATGTTCTTAATGACAGATCGAAAATTTGATGATATAAATCTTATATTTTTGCTCCATCTTAAAAGATGTATGAACATGTGGTTGAATGTCATTCACTATATACGGGGGTCGAGGGGGTAGCGCCCCCTCGTTATTAGTGATTTTTATTCTCAATACATTTTTCTTTTATTTAATAATCTTGTAGTTGTTATAAAAACACAAAAAATATACATAAACAAATTAATTTTTTAAATTCATATCAATATGTATTTCATAGTATATGTCAATATGTACTTGTTTAGAATACGAATCTATTGGTTCAGAGTTTCAGAACAAAGTACATATCAATATGTACTCTCTAACACATATCAATATGTTCTGCCTTTCTATATAACTCTAAAATTAAATAAAAACCTAAAAATGCTAATGAAGATCATCACATATATATATATAAACATAATAACTAAAAACCAAGTTGAATAGGTAGAAACCAAGTTCAATTAGTAAACACAATAAGAAAGTTACTGAAGTACATACTGTGTAGAAGGACTATCCACTAAAATGCATTGTTAGGTTTAAAATATCCTAAGATTTCTCTCCTGCCAAATTTGGTATAAGAAACAATTAAGGATTATCTTCTTCACTCTAGCCACAAAACCCTGCCCAGCAAAAACCAAAATGCATCAACTTATCTCCTTAGACCAAGATTTACAAACATATCTGAATTACTCTGCAGTTAAACATGTATTTCCATTGGGAGGGTTCCCAACTGATTTCAGGATGAGTGGTTGTCAACAACCTTCATACTAACTTGATTTTTTTCATATGAATTTTCTTCATCAATTGTTCGTCATCTCCCAAACTTTTTCCATCACGATCAATCTTTGATCTCCTCTTTATAAAATGCATCACATACAGAAGGCAGTCTGGCCAAATTCCTTGTTGTGGACAGCCATAGTCAGTCAACCTTACGGTGATCACCATCTTTCTTTGATGCTCATCCAAGAAATGATTGATTGGGTTGAACAGGTACTCAGATATTTTCTTGGCATTCTCATAGCAATGATCCCTGAATGCCACAGATGAGTTGTAATGGATAAATTTCTCTGTTTCAAACTCAAACTCTAGCAGGGTCCAATGTTTGTTGTCATGGCACATCGGTACAAGGATCTTCTCGATGTCATTTCTCATTTTCAAGATTGGCATAATAATAGCAGTTACTTCTGCTCCCTTTAAAGTGTCTGGCTTGTCGACATGATACTGAAAATTGGAATGTTTAATAGGTTATTTCACAAAAGTATATATCAATATATACTTTTTTCATATCCAATGTTCAAAAGTATAAAAGAAGAAAACAACACATACCCAAGCAGCTGGATCCAGGTGCAACACCTTAAAGTATTTTCTTTCTTCCTCAGCATTTGCTTGGTCGTCTTCAGACCCCAGTTGAAGCTTATATTGAGCATAGTTGAGAAGATCTTGCTCTAATGCTCTGTTGAAGATATCTTCCATTGTATCCCTGCTGACGCAGATACCACCTCCATTCTATACTCTCCAAGCAACCGAGCTGCACATTTATAACAAAAACACATATTGAAGTAAGTTTTTTTTTGATATGTACTGCAAAACTTACTTGATTTAAAAGTAAAATAAAGGGTAGAAAGTACTTACATTCTCTTTCCTTTCTCAAAGTATGGAAGTAGAATCTTTATTTGTTGATCTGTCATATTCTCATAGAGTGGTGACTTGTGAAGATCCAAGAACTTCATTCTTGGTTTCTGAGCTTTCCGAGCTTTATTGTCTTTCCTGTATTTATTGTCTTTTTTCGTTCTCAGTTTTTGGCTTCTTCTTTTCAGAAAACATACTTCTACTATCAAATAATGGATCTGTCTTCTTTCCAGGATTTGCACGAGTTACCCTCATGTTAACTTCTTCTTTAATTGGTACTGATTTCTTTGCAAGAACCTTTGATTTTTCTTTCGCTTTGGCAGCAGTCATCTTGGCAAGTTTGGTTGATAGTGGCACGTCGCTTGACGTTTGGGTTGTTGTAACTTCATGTTCCTGTATTTTTGAATCCAGATTTTCAATACTATAATCATATTTTTTCAAACAATGACAAGAAAGGTAAATTACCACAAGTAGAAGATATACCTCTTGGTCACTTTCCTACTCATGTGTTACTTGAATCGCATTCTTCACTGGTGTAAGTTGGTTTGGCTCAACTGTAACTTGTCGAACTTCTACACGTCGTAAATAATTTCCAAATAAATTATCAAAATGTTTTCGAATGTCATTCCCAAACAAAGTATGGCTTGAAACACTACCATTGTCTTGGCTGAGAGATGCATATTCTTCATTATAAAATTCCCTGCTGGAAATGGCTAAGTCCAAAAATTCTTCGAATGTGAACTTTTCGATGTCTTCCTCTTAGCCATCTCAGTAAACAAAGGAATTTTCATGTCGACGAAGCTGTCGACCAGGGTTTCAACGTCTTGTTCATCTGTGTTCTGCAACATCCCTTTAATCGTTCCAAGACTCCAATCTATAGCTTCAACCACCTTCTTCATTGCTTCTTTTTTAAGTCTAGCTAAATCATCCTGCAACCATAGAGTTTTTATTCATGATAGTTAAATACATATTGATATGTACAGTTATATGACAATAATAAAACACATTTGTAATCAAGTACATATTGATATGTACAGTTATATGACAATAATAAAACACATTTGTAATCAAGTACATATTGATATTTACAATTATATTGATAAACACATTTGTAATAAAGAGTAAAACTAGCCAGCATTACTTACCTGTGAGTTACTTTTCTCCTGCATCTCTTTGACCTCTTTCTCCAAGTCAGATTTAGCCCATATTTTAATAACATTAACATCAACACCACAGAACTTGTGCACTGAAGGTGGTGTTGGCAATGCAACATTAAATGGTACCCTTTTGATGGTGGTGTCACTCACATCATTTTGTTCATCTTCTGTTGGAATCTGAACAGTTGGCACTTCTTCTCCCAAAACTACTTCACCTTCTGTTATGTTTTCACAAAGAGGATCTGTTGGAGTAGTAGGAGATGGGTATTCTCCTGTTGGGTCAGTACCTAAATGAGTAGGACTCCCATCAATTGAGTCTCGAAACTCTTCTTCATTTTCATGTTGCATGGGAGAAGCTTTCATGTATATGTCATTCAACATTTCCAGAAGCTTTGACGCATCAAGCGGTCCATCCTCATGCTGCATGATGTTCGCTTCACCCTATTTTTCAAAGATTGTCTTTCTCAAATCTTCATATCTTCCTTTCTAGTTATCTTCCTCCACTTCCTTCCCTGCAATTTCTTCTTTATCTTCTTATTTTTCATCTTCACTCTTCTCTTTTGCAACTCTTCTTGTGATTCTATTTAAAATTTTCTTTTCTTCATTGGTGTATTGAAGAAATTTTCATTGAACTCTACCAAAACAAAAAAATATGTATTATAAAAACAAGTTTTTTCATGAGGTACATATCAATATATACTGTAGGATAACAAACATCATACATGCAATACATATCATTATATACTGTAGGATAACACAACATCATAAATGTAGTAAATAAGTACATATTTTTCTTACCTCTTATTCAGTTGTATCAATGTCCTTTTGGAGTTCAGCACATAACTTTGACAGATTTTATTTGACAGCTCTCGGAACAAACATTTTTTCTGGAATCATCTGTATTTCCTCCGGTTCCAGCAAATATGTATGCTCTGGATACCAAATCTGTTTTGGAAAAAAAAAATCACCAAAACAAAGTTAAAAGTAAATCATGATTTTCTTTGAGTAAACTACTAAAAAGATTTTTAGTACGTTCTTACCAACAAATAGTTCAGAAACCCGGTAGTATTCTCGACTGCATTTACATTGTCATTTAGTGAATTTTCTAGGTAAAAATGTATCAAATCTGTCCATGACACATTCTTTGCAGCCTCGAGATCCTCCACAAGACCAATGTACTTTTCAGTCAAGGCATGTGCATCTTTTGTTGTGAAAAACAAAGTGATACACATGAACAGGCATATAAGCCTTACAAGGTCTTCAGCATCTCTCACTTCTTCAGTTTTTTCCTTACTCCCTTCTTCAATATCTTCTTCACTTTCTTCTTCTTCATTTTCTTCATCACTCCCAATTTCTTAATTTTCTTCATCACTTTGCTTTTCTTCAGATTCTTCAACTTTCTTCTTAGTTGCTGGTTTTTTTCTTAGAAGTTTCAAGACTTCTTCATGTATCCTCACTATATTTACCTTTTTAGTTCTTTGTACATCAGCAAAGAACCTCTGGAAGAAAGCGTTGTTTCGATATCCACCCCTTGATGTCAGCATTATATCTTCATGTTGTCTTTTTCCTGCTCTTGGCATTCCAAAGATAACACCTACTTCTTCAGGAGTGGATGTCAGAATATGTGAAACTACATGCCTTTTGAACTCAAATGTGAGCTCATCCGCAACTTTACTTCTCTTATAACACTTTATAAGATTGGTCACAGCAGTTTCATTCTTCATCCAGTGATCTGCACCAAGATTTGTGTACCAGGACATCAAAAAAAGGTTCCCATATGATTGCTCACTAATTATCCGCAACTGAGTTTCACTCAACTCAAGCTTTTCTACCTTGATTGCTTTAACAAGTGATCAAATCCCCATGAAACCACTTATGTATATCTTCCAAGCAGGTGCAGATGCGTTTGTCTTCTTTGTGGTTTTCTTTACACCACCTGCATAATGAACACACTGTCAATATCCTTACAATATATCAATATGTATTATAATATTAAACAAAGTATATTTTATTATCTGTTATATCATGAACAAAGTATATATTGATATGTACTGATCCAATTCAAGATTAGAACAAAGTACATATCAATATATACTTATTCTGTATGCAAGAGCTAGATGCTATAGTATAGAACAATATACATCGATATATATGATTTATATATATAGCATGAACAAAGTATATATTGGTATGTATTGATCCAATTCAATATCTAGAACAAAGTACATATCAATATATATACTTATCCTGCAATCAATATCTAGATGCTATAACATGAAAATAAGTATATACTGATATGTACTGATCAGTATATACTAAAAACCAAATACATATAAATATTTAACATATGTTGCATGCTAGATCTATGTGCTATAACATGAAAAATATATATACATATATATATATTGATATGTACCCATGTTGTATGCTAGATCTAACTCTTATAACATGAACAAAGTATGTTATATATTGATATGCACCGATGATTAGAATTAGTACATTTTTTGCCAGAAATAACAACACCCTTCTTCTTTTTCTTCTGTGATATTGATGGAGAACGAACAACAAGAGATTTCTTCTTCTTATTTGTAGATGGAGAATCAACAACAGGCCTTTCATTTTTTCCCGATGTTGCTGGAGAATCAACAACTTCATTGTTCTTCTTCTTTTTTGATTTTGATGGAGAATCAACAACAGTTTGTTTCATTTTTTTTTTGATCTTGTTTGAGAATCAATAACTTCTTTGTTCTTCTTCTTTTTTGATTTTTCTGTAGAATTAACAACAGTTTGTTTCGTTTTTTTTATGTTGATGGAGAATCAACAACTTCATTGTTCTTATTTTTTATTTATTTTTGTTGGTATAGAATCTACTGTAGAAGCTTTCTTGTTCTTCTTTGGTAGTGGAGATTGAGGAGTATCATGTTCTTCAATCACTGTTTCTTTTATTCTTCTGTTGATTTTTCTCTTGGTACCCATTTTAGGTTGAAAATATGCAGTAGTATAATGCTGACAGTAGTTTAAGTTTGAGTTGTATAATGCTCAAAGAAATCAAAGCCTGCTATTACAGATTTTGATTTTTGTTTTTTGGTCTCTGTTTTTGGATTTGGTTTCAGGTGTTTTTTTATTTTGCCCTAGATTTTAGAGAAGTAATGAAGTGGTGGGTGGAGTAGCTAAAACTAAATTTCCGTTAAGAATGCGAGTAGTATAGGAGGTGGAGGAGGTGGAGTTCATGGGATGATTACACGTGATGAGTATAACTGTAATTGGTAGTTTTCAAAAAGTTTTTGGACTTATGAATAAATGGGTTTCCCGGGTGAACTTATGGTTAACTCGGTCCGGGTATTTTGGACTAGCCAGCAAAGTTCTCTATCATAAAACACTCACCCGATTAAGATTGCAGTTTACCTCATAGCCTCCTAACTATCGTTCGGTTTCTTTAACCTGGCTAATTTAAGGGCGACCAAAAACTAATTTGGGGCGACTAATAAAACAAAATAAGGTCATTGTGAAGTAATATCAATACATCCCTTATCCATATATTTTTTATAATGGCTAATCTGCCCTTGCTTAATTAGTATTAGTTTTGATTAATTAGTTAATTAAGTTGGTTATTGTTAGTGTTAGATGATGAATTTGAGTTTTAGTTTTAGAATAGAAATAGAGAGTGTGTTAGAGAGGAAGAAGAAGAAGAAGTTTGGGGAAATCAGATTTTACCTAAATTCGATCACAAACATGGATGAGTATGATGAAGAAGGTGAGATTGAACATGAAGAACATAATATTGAAGGTTCAAATACGTTTAGAGATGACGATTTGGGTTATTTGTTGGATGATCCAATTTTTGGAGTGGAAGAAAACCTAGACGATGAATCACATCAAAATGAAGATAATAATGCATCAAACAATCAGGTATTGTGTTAAGAAGATCAAAAACCCAATTTGTATGTGTTTGTATGTGATCGGCAACAAAGAAAATTCATTTTTACATGCATTTAATGCCATGTACGTCCCATAATCGGTAGGTAATGCAGTACCATAAACTACCGATTATACTTCCTGGACCAAAATTTAGCATAATCAGTAGTCTCGTGAAGATTACTTACTACCGATTATACAAAATCCCAAAATTGATTTTTTTTTTAATTTCTGTTTGCATAATCGATAGTTTAGGAATACTTACTTTATACCGATTATGTTTGTCGCCCCAAATTAATTTTTTTTTGAATTTCTGTTTGCATAATCGGTAGTTTAGGAATACTTATTATCTACTGATTATGTTAGTCGCCCCAAAACTGAATTTCTCCAAACCTACAAATTTTTTATTTTGCAAACTATATAATCGGTAGTATATGGCCTATAGTTACCTACCAATTGTATTGTAATCGGTAGTGGTGTAACAAAAAAAACCTCCGATTATATTTGTTTTTGTGTACAGAACTTGACTTGATTTCTTTCTATAATCGGTAGTTTAGGAATATATATTATCTACCAATTATGTTAGTCGCCCCAAAAATGAATTTCTCCAAACCTACAAATTTTTTATTTTGTAAACTTTATAATCGATAATATATGGCCTATAGTTACCTACCGATTATATTGTAATCGGTAGTTGTTTAACAAATTAAACCTCCGATTATACTTGTTTTTGTGTACAAAACTTGACTTGATTTCTTTCTATAATCGGTAGTAAAGGAACATAATTAGTTATCGATTGTTGATAATTGGTAGCACGGGGATAGTATTATCTACCGATTTTTACAAATTGGTAGTAAGTGAACATAATTAACTACCGATTATCATTGTCTAACTCATTGCTATTTTACGTATATTATTGAATGAGTTAATCCTGTTTCATACGAGGGTCCTGATACTTCCCTGCACTATGCAAATAATTTGGTATGCTACCTACCCACTCTTAACTTTTTCTAAGAATGTATGTTACATGGTTAGACTTATGATATTTGTTTTGTTATATGCGCATTAAGACATTTGGAAGTAAGGCGGAGGCAAAGGAATGGATTATCAACAAGGCAAAAGAGAAGATGTGCGTTGTAGTTCAGAACAATTGCGTGAAAGTTGATCGATTTGAAATGATTTGTGAGAGAGGTGGCGAGCGAAAGAGTCACGTGGGAAAAAATCATAAATACGTAAAGAAGACGGAGAGGATATATCGAGGTAATTCAAAGAAGATTGGATGCCCATTTAAGATTATCTTCCATAAGCCCGAAGGTAAGAAAGAAAAAGTATGGAAAATGTTTAAAGTTGCTAATGGTCGTCACAACCACGAAGATCCGGAAAGTCTTGTTGGGCACGTAATGGTTGCCAAGTTAAATCCAAAACAAATGGAGACGGTGAAGTCTATGAGGACCGTAATAAAAGCGAGTGCAATCCTATCTAAGATAAAGGCAGACGACCCCATCGTTGTCAACAATTTGGTCGACGCTAGCAACGATCAAAAGGACGGAATGGGATGGTCGAATGGTTATGAAACAATCAGAGTGGTTAGCGGAGAAACACAATTACACGTTGAGAAAAGAAGAAAGGGATGGTAAGGTGATTCGTATTTTCTTGGCATATCCGAAGATGATCCAATTGGCTCAATGCTTTCATCAAATTTTGTTGATAGATGCTACTTACAAGACAAATAGGTATAACATGCCGTTGTTGAACATTGCTTTCCACACTTCGGACAAATGCACATTTACGGTGGCTTGGGGTTTAATGGATGCTGAGAACGATGTGAGTTTCATTTGTATGTTGCAAACATTAAGGTCGATTTATAATAGTGAGCATTTTCCAAGGGTTATTGTAACGGATAACGATCAAGCCTTGATGAATGCAATAAAGGTAGTGTTTCCGGAAGCCCAGAATTTGCTTTGTACGTGGCACATTCAATGCAACATCAAATTCAATTGCAGACATCATATTCAAGCTAAAAAACGAAACAAAGGTACCAAGAGGTCGAAGGAAGAGGATGGACGTATTAGTAAACTAACCGTGGAAGAACAAGAAGAAGAGAAAAGGTTGGACGATGAAAAGTGGTTCGAGGATGGAATAAAGTGGTCTTTATTTCTAAAAGCATGGGATAAGATAGTTTGGTCGATGAAGGAGGAAGTTTATGAATACAACTTGAAGAACTTTGAGGATGAATGGGGCAAGAACTATCCCAAACTAGTTAAGTATTGCAAAACACAATGGTTGAGACCGCATAAGGATAAGTTTGTGTTTGCATGGGCATATGAATATCAGAACTTCAAGAACGAGGCAACAAGTATTGCAGAGGGGTCCCATGGCCGATTAAAGAACATACTAGTTGGTAGTCAAAATGTGGTTGTGTCGGTCCAAGAAGCAATCCATGAGTTCACCAATCGTGACCTCACTAAGATTTATGGTTCAATGGAAAAAAGTTGGCATAGATTTCCGTTGGCATATTTAAAAACATAAAAATCTTCTAAGGGGTATAGTTTACAAAGTTTCTTGGTGGGCAATAAATTTCATGATAAAACAATTGGAGTTGTACAAAGATCACGATGATGAGACTACGGTTTGCAACTGCAAGACGATGATAAGTATTGGACTCCCGTGTCGTCACATGCTTGGAAGGTATACTGAAGTGATTGACATTAATGATATTCATCCCTTTTGGAAGTAATTAACTTTCACTCCAAGCACCCCGACGGTTGATGGTGCATCGTTCGTGGAGACGGAAATATTTGCACGAATACTCGAGCGTTACTCTACGTCAAATGGGGCACAAAAGCAAATATTGATGCACTATTTAGAGGAAGCCCTTCACCCCTGTCTAAAGGTTGTTCAGGAACCAATGAAAGGAAAGGCGATGGGTAGGCTGAATACCGGAAAGCCTAGGTCAATTCAAAGAAAAGAGTTGAAGGAATGGTTATCTAGTCATCGTGACCTTTCTAGGCATGAACATACTGAAGCTGAGTACGAAGATTTTCCGGCTCCAGCGAAAAGGGGTCGTCCAAGGAAGGATCAAGGTGGACCAAGCTCACGACAAGTCAAAGCTAAGGTCTCTACGATTCCTTCCCAACTAAGTCAAACCCAACCTATACACGATGAGTATTTGGAACAACTCCCTCTACTCATTATACCATTTTTTTTGTCCACCGACGATGTCGATGGGGATGGCAATTGTGATTTTCACGTTGGTACAAAACAAATATGAGACTTTAGTGAGGCGGTTACCGAGAATATCACTCAATGACAATATTTAAGAAATAAGATGGTCGCACAATTATTGGAGGATAAGGAATTTTATATTGAAATGATGAGAGAAGGAGATAGACATGTTAGAGAACAAGAGATCAAAAAGTTATATACTCGTGTAAAATGCCGAAACGTATTGGAGACAATCGGATCCAGGTATTGGAAGGTAATGCCGATATGTGGGTATCTTTTAGCGGATGTATTGAACTGCGTGGTATATTATTTTTGTCCTCCTTCATTAGGAGTGAGTGTCACATTTACACCCACAAGGACGGTGTGTGATGAGTCGGTCAAGGATATACGAATCATTATGACATGGGTTAATAAGAATCATTTTATCGGTTTAATTTTAACGGATGATTTTCCATTACCTCCAATGAGTAGGTGGTTGGATTACTTCCCAACTAACCATTGTAAGGAGTGGTTGAAGCAATACGAGTCCAACATGAAGCGTTGAGATCGTTTAACAAGTTCATGAAAAGACGCAATTGATTTGAACTCGGATGGTTAATAGTTGATTTTGAATATATATTTTGAACATAAATGTATAGAAAAATATTAATGCAATGTTTTGTGATCGTTAACAAAAAAAAAATCATTTTTTGCATGCATTTAATGCCATGGACGTATCATAATCGGTAGATAATGGAGTAATATATCTACCGATTCCATTGTAATCGGTAGTTTAAGATTTTATTAAACTACCGATTATGAAAGTTGCCCCAAATTGGAAATCGTAAAAATTTTTAAAATTCCAACATTTTGAAAATGCATAATCCGTAGTTTAAGATTTTCTTAAACGATTATGAAAGTTGCCCCAAATTGGAAATCGCAAAATTTTTCAAAATTCCAACGTTTTGAAAATGCATAATCGTTAGTTTAAGATTTTCTTAAACTACCGATTATGAAAGTTGCCCCAAATTGGAAAATGATTTTTTTTTCAAAATTCCAATTTTTTGAAAATGTTTTCTTAAACTACCGATTATGAAAGTTGCCCCAAATTGAAAATCGCAAATTTTTCAAAATTTTAACGTTTTGAAAATGCATAATCGGTAGTTTAATATTTTCTTAAACTACCGATTATGAAAGTTGCCCCAAATTGGAAATTGAATTTTTTTTCAAAATTCTAACATTTTGAAAATGCATAATCGGTAGTTTAACATTTTTTTAAACTACCGATTATGAAAGTTGCCCCAAATTGGAAATTGAATTTTTTTTCAAAATTCCAACATTCTTAACATGCATAATCCATTCAAATGTTGGAACATTAAACACCAATAATGTTAAACACAATAGACATATCCATAAAGTAAACAAGTTTGTTACAAATCAACTAACAAAATGATGTTCTTTGTTAAAACAACCACAATCTAATTTCGAGGACGACGAGCATCAGCACTAGATGAACCGCGAGATCGTTTACCGTGCTTTTCTGCTAGGCTCTTAGGCTTATTCTCTCCAAACTTGCTAGCATAGGCTTCATTATCAACGTTGTCAATGAGGTTTATATGCTCTCTCATCTGCTCAATTGATAAAAGCACTCCCGCATTTATGCACCCAACTAGCTTCTTGGAGAAAAATGCAAACCTTTTTTATCTGTTTTTAGACAATAACAATCAAACGTTTATTATCTAAAATATTGAGCCGTAATATTAAAATTAAAAGGAAATAACATTACGTACCAGTCTTTCATAACCATTTGGTAGATGCCCCGAAAAAATTGTATCTTGGGCTTGCTTAGATCGCCTTTCCCTAAAAAAACAAAATAAAGAACAATTATTTCCAAGAAGAAACCGTTTAATTACTACATAATCGGTAGTAAATTAAACAAAGTAACTGCCGATTGTGCATAATCGGTATCTCGGGCTCTACATTATCTACCGATTGTGTATATGGACACACTACAATTGGTAGTTACATAAAAAGATAAACTACCGATTATGCCTAAATCTTGATCCAGGAATGTAATCGGTAGTTTATGACTAAATATAACTACCGATTATGGTTGATGTTTTTGAGGAATCACTAACTTTCATAATCGAAAGTTTAACCCTATATGAAACTACCGATTATGCCTAAATTTTGGTCCAGGAATATAATCGGTAGTTATTGACTAAATATAACTACCGATGATGGTCGATGTTCATGCGCAATGAAGAAAACTAACATAATCGGTAGTTAAATACAAACACGAAACTACCGATTATGACATATACCCTAAAACCCTTGATATTCTATCCTCGATTTCATTCGATTGAAGCAAAATAAACACAAATAATGGTAAACCCTTACCTTATTGGAGCCATTAGACAGTTCTGGAGAGGATGATTGTGGGAATCAGTCTCCGTATATAGATCATCATTTTCGATTGCTTCATATTCCTCACTATGTTCTTCAACAATCTCTTTATATTTTATTCTCTCGGCAAATTTCGTCCAGTTAGTATTACCAGGTTGACGGGTTGTTTGTTTTATTCGAGTCATCTTTTGATTGTAATTACGACGATGAATTGGTTTACGATTAATCGGTTTACGATGAATGATTTAGCCACAATTGAGAAGAAGAAGAAGGGAAAACAGAGAGAATCGGTAGAGAAGAAGGTGAGAATGGTAAAGGTTTAGGTTTTTAGACTTTTATTAGTGAAAGGGTATTTAAGTATTTTTACATACCACTAGGTTATCCCATAGCCACATCTATGGGATGGGTTCAAAAAAGTCGCCCCAAATTGGTTTTTGGTCGCCCTCAAAATGACTAGGTTTTTTAATGGGATTTTTAATAAACTGGCAGACTATTAACAACCGATATAATAAAATGCCCACGTTTTATTGAACTTTAATAAAATGACCAAAACATTAGCAATTCCGTCAGGACCCACCAAATTGGTAAAATCTCATTTACTTAGTCAATATCTAGTATGACGAGATGATATTTTGATGGGCGCAATTACAAAGCTATCCATTACTCTAGAAAATCAGTATACCATCTTCAACCGTCCACACGTTTGATTAATCGACGGCTCAAGATTAAGTTCACCAGATTATTACACGTGTTTAAGAAAATCCATCTTTACCATCTAACAAAGAGAAATCTAGGGTTTGTGTTTTTATTTGGTTTTTCCGCCTCCTCCTCTTTTCCATTTCTCTCTGCTTCTTTCACCTCATTCCTTCTTCCATTTTCTCTGCAACTCAAGCTCCATCACCAGTAACATCATCACCAAGGGTTTTGTGTTTGTTTAATTTGATTAGTACCCATACACGTTTCGACCCATCACCAGCAACTCAAGATTTTTTCTTCATTTCCAGGTTAGATTAAGAACACCTCTCTTGTTCTAACCGTGAAGATGAAGAACAAAAA
>JAJJMC010031210.1:625292-649080 GCA_023531435.1 Papaver californicum | reverse complement strand
AATGTTGGAATTTTGATAATTTTTTCGATTTTCAATTTGGGGCAACACATTATAATCGGTAGTTTAAAAAATTCTTAGACTACAGATTATGCATGTTCAAAATGTTGGAATTTTGATAATTTTTCGATTTTCAATTTGGGGCAACACATTATAATCGGTAGTAAATATATTTGTTAGATTACCGATTGTTAAAATCGGTAGATAATGGTGATCCCAATACTTCCGATTGTTAATATTCGTACGTACTTAGTGTACATATTTTCTGTACACTCTTGTAACACCAGGCCTCAACGGCTCTTTTTTTTTTTTAAAGAGCCGTTAAGAATCTAATCTGTATAAGGAGGGTGACCTCTTCTCATTTATGCACCTCCAATACATTTTAACTCTCCAACATCGAAGAAATCATCGTATAGATTAATGGCTCAATCGTTCACGGTAGAGGAAGAGTTATTGCTATATAGCCGCTATGTGCAATTATATCCGAGGAGAGGAGAAGAACGTAGGCAAAATGGTGTAACGAGTATGAGTTATTTGGATAGTGTTCACGAACATTTTTGTGTTGACACCGGGAACCCCAATAACCGTAATAAAGCTGATCTTTTTTGTCGATTTCATTGTATAGGAAGAGAAGTTGATCCATTTGTGAATTTAACTTATCTTGTCAATCGATATCGTTTGAGGGGTGAAACTAATGATGAAGTTATAGCGAGATCTCTCGAGGAATGGCGACGATGGAAACGATCAAATTACCGTTACGAAGTTTATTTCAATATCATTAAGGTGATGGACAGATTCAACCCGTTTAAGGTTCGTCCACGCCGCTTAAGCTGAAGGGAATTTTCCAAGACAGTGTAAAATAATAATTAATATAATAATAGCGTAAAACACCAGGTTTATAAACAGAAACCAAAACCTAATTCTTCTTCTTCTCTACCTATTCACGCCTCTTTTTCTTCTCATTTCCTTCTCTACCTCTACCTCTACCTATTCACGACTAAAACAACCTCGTTTTCCATTTCTTCTCCTCTACCGATTCTTCTACTCCCTTTACTCTCATTCTCCATTGAAAATGGCCCCAAAAACTTTACCTAAACAATCAAAGAAGGGAAAGAAAAAGATGGTTATCAAGGAATCCAAAATAATTGAAATCAATTCATCAACCGATTCCGACGATATGACCCTCAGGCCAAAAAATGTTCCTACACAATCAAAGAAGGGAAAGAAAAAGTAAGTTACACCCAACTTTTATGTTTATAGTCATTACTTTGAAGAAATTATGATAATTCTTTTTTATAATTTTCTGCAACAACGCATAATCGGTAGAAATCTGACGAACTTTATCTACCGGTTTTGCCTCGAGTTCATCATTCCTGAAGAATATCATGAACAATCGGTAGGTATTGTATAATTTTATCTACCGATTATATAATCAGACATCTACTGAAAACACGCCCTACCGATTGTGTGTAATCGATTGATATTTCATAATTTTAACTACCGATCAGTGCTTTTGTTTATTTTTATAATAGCTATTTTATAGTTAGTTAATAATTAATGTTTGGTATGTTCATTAGGGTTATGGATGAAGATGAAGGTCTTTTTCCGGCTCGAAAGGCTGAATTGCTTTCTCGCCCTCTTTTCAATTTGCTGAAAGGAGTTTCTGATGTACAAATACATCAAATGATGCTGGATGATCCGGATTTTTCACAAATGATGAACGATCCAGATTGTTGGTTCAACAGTACTGGCAATCCCCTCAACTTCGATGAACTTTCATCTTCGGATGAAGTATCTGAGGCAGAAATGGTTCGAAGGATGGAGGCCGATCCGGATTTTGATCCTCGACTCTTTTTCAGGGAAAAGGACTTCTCCTTCAACCCATACTACAACGATCTGGAGAGTGCATAGGTCCAGTTGAGGAAGATGAAGTTGTTGTTGATCCTAAGGGGAAGGAGAAGAATAAGAAGAAGCGAGTTGAAACTAGGACCAAGTCGAGAGTAACAAGGAGTGGAAGCATTTCATGAGATCAATGAGATTGATCAATTTGAATTTCTATGATGTGTTTTGTTTCTTTTTTTTTCGGATGTTTTTAGTTTTTTTGAACAAGTTTAATGAACAAGTTTAATGAACAATATGTAGTAAGTTTATTTGAACAAGTTTTTCTTCGGGTGTTGAAATAGTATTATGAAGTTAGATGTTAAGTACAATCTACATAATCGGTAGATAACTATGTTTCTAAACTAACGATTAAATACAATCGGTAGTTATTAATTTCCCATACTATCGATTAACCACAATCCGTAGTTATTTATGTACTAACTACCGATTATGGCAAGAAAAGTCCTGGACAAAAAAACCATTATAATCGGTAGATAAATTTGATCTTTAAATTACCGATTATAAAGTTTAATTCAATTCTGGTTACAATCGGTAGATATAAATTTTCAATTTCTACCGATTGTGAAAGATGAAGAGTTAGAAATTTTGTAAGTTTTGAGAAATTTATTTTTGGGGCGACACCTATAATCGGTAGTTATGGTACTCCACTAAACTACCGATATAAAATCAAAATCAAAAAAAAAAAATCTGGGAATTTTGTACAGTCGGTAGGAATAAAAACCACGAGCCTACCGATTGTACAAAACTATAACTCAAATAAATCAATCTAAAACACTTTCAATTTCTATTCCAAAACTATAACTCAAATTCATCATCTAACACTAACTATAACCAAATTAATTAACTAATTAATTAACATTAATACTAATTAAGTAAGAATAGATTAGTCATTAAAGAAAATATATGGATAAGGGGTGTATTGATATTACTTTATAATGATCTTGTTTTGTTTTATTAGTCGCCCCAAGTTAATTTTGGGTAGCCCTCAAATTGGCCAGGTTAAGTATGTTGATACGGCTATCCCTAGTCCAACTTGTCCTGCCACGCACCAAGTACAAGTTTCATCTAAATCAACCCACTCAGCGATAGATCCAGTGCTGCCAAATACTTCTTGTGATCAAGAACAACCAAATACTGATTCAGTATCTCATATCTCGGAGAATGGAAAATCAACCCCCACTCAATCTCCCCTTTTTAACCAATTGCAGATG
The DNA here is from genome assembly GCA_023531435.1 of Papaver californicum. Taxonomy (NCBI): domain Eukaryota; kingdom Viridiplantae; phylum Streptophyta; class Magnoliopsida; order Ranunculales; family Papaveraceae; genus Papaver; species Papaver californicum. The sequence goes on along the minus strand of JAJJMC010031210.1, from coordinate 645,970 downwards.
TCTCTCACTAGAGACATGGATTGTCAGGGACATCGAGAAGGAGACAATACAACAGGAAATTTGGGAATGGGGTGCAGAGATATACAACCTGGTAAATCAACACTGGGAGTTACTCAACCAAATCAGGTTAATGATACGAGATTATATGGAGCTGGAGCCTCGACTGCGTCGCAAGCAATGGTTCTTGGAGAACCATCCACATGTACCAGAGGAGCTAATAATCTTGATCAGTCATGCTCAAAGCATTCTTCATCAATTACAGTTCTCACCAGTAACTCTACAATATCTACAACATGCCTCTTTTCTAAGGGAGGAATGGCTGTATCAAAAGATAGAATACGACCAAAGGATATGGCACGCAGACAGCGTGGTAGAGCTAATTCACATCTCATATGTGGAAACCCCAGAACTACTAAGAGGACCAAGCGATCTGCAGATGATAGAGATGGAATTAGCTTCGGGTTGGGATGGCCTAGCAAACCAACGAATATACAGAACAACAATATGGAGGAATCTCACCACTCTGGAAGCCAACACAGGGTATCTCAGGATAGCACAGAACAACCACAATATGGTTCAGATGAGCTCATCAATGGAGACAAAAACATACACTCAGAACATGTTTCCAATGAAGATACTTTCGTGGAATTGTAGGGGGCTGGAAAGCCTTCGTTTCTCACAATAGCAGGGGATTTAATTCGAACTCATCATCCCACTTACGTGCTATTTTTGAAACAAGACGGACTGAATACCACTCCCTAGACATAGTCTTGGCTACACTAATTGCATTTGTGTGGAATCTGTTGGATTCTCTGGTGGTCCGTGGCTTCTATAGAATGAAACTGAAATCAAGGTTGAAGCGACCTCAATAAGCAACTCTACAATACATGTTGTTATTACTCTCAAAGGTTGGCAGTCCTTGGATTTTATCATCTTTGTATGCGCCACCAATTCCAACATTGCGAAAAAGAACCTGGTCTGAGCTAGAGACAGTAGCTACAATTGATAGCCCATATCCAGCTATAGGTGATTTCAATGCAATCACTTCCGTCACCGAAAAGAAGGGTGGTGCTATTCCAACTTTCTCACAACTACAGCAGTTCAACTCAATGATTAGCAATGCTGGTCTCATCGACATAAATGCTGCTAGACCAAAATTTACCTGGACCAACAAGCAAATAGAAGGCAGAAACATTCAAGAATGTTTGGACCGGGCATTGGTGAATAAAAAATGGCGTATGCTTTCCCCAGATGCACAGGTATTCCACTTAAGCCATTTTAATTCAGATCATCGAGTCCTTCTTGTTGATTTAAACCCTATAATTAAACATAGACCTAGGCCATGGGGATTAGAAGCAATGTGGCTTGAATATGACGGATTTAAAAATCTAGTTCAGCAAGTGTGGAATTCTCATCCCTCAAGTTTATATCAAACTGACGGAAGCTCTTTATGTTACAAAGTGGGAACTTGCTTATCAAGCCAAGATATGGAATAAGACAGAGTTTGACGGTATACATAACCGTGTAGATAAGGTTAGAGAAGATTTAACAACAAAGCCCATGAGGCTCACTGCCTCAATGTCTATCTAACCAATTTGAGACTTAAAAAAAATTGGGCATAAAAGTCTCGTGTGCAATGGCTCAAATATGGTAATTTGACTAACCAGGTTTTTCCATGTTTCTACTTTGGTTAGAAGACACAGAAACAAGATTTTGGCTTTAAAAGATCACAATGATACTTGGGTTTACAACTCAGATGACATTGTCAACTTAATAAAGACACACTTTAGAAACTTCTTCAAGGATTCGGAGGCATCTTCTAGTTACAATCTTTCAAATCTCATACCACCAATCATTTCTCCAGCTGACAATGATTTCCTAACCCAACCTGTCTCGGATACTGAAACTTTTACAATGGTTAAAGAATTAGGGCCTCTTAAAGCTCCCGGTCCGGATGGGCTACAAGGCATCTTGGGATATTACTGGATCATCTGTTTATAGGGTCATAAAAGATTTTTTCATGAAGAGCTCTATCCATCCTCAATTCAATAAAACCTTCATTACCCTCACTCCAAAATGCTCAAACCCCACCAAAATCACTCAATTCAGACTTATAAGCTTATGTAATTTTATCTACAAGATCATTGCTAAATTCTTGCTGCAAGGCTTAAAACTATCTTACCAAAATGTATATCCATAAACCAGAATGCCTTCCTACCTAATAGATCCATTTTTGACTCAATTCTAGTTACTTCTGAAATTTATCACTCAATGAAGAACAAGACAGGGCATGATGCATGGATGGCAATGAAGATAGACTTTGAAAAAGATTACGACAAAATATGCTGGAGCTTTTTAAAGAATGTAATGCAAGCTTTTGGTTTCCACAATACCTTGATTGTATTGACTCTTGAATGTATCAGTACAGTGAGTTATCAAGTATTCATTAATGGCTCACCAGGTGAAACCATTTTCCTCAAAAGGGTTTACGACAAGGAGATCCCCTGTCACCCTACTTGTTTATTTTTGGCCTTGAAGTTCTCTCTAAACTCATATATCAAACCATTCTTAATGGAAAACTCAAAGGGTTCAAGATAGCAGACACGCTCCTATCACTACCCACAGCTTTTATGCAGATGATAGTTTTCTAGAAGCCAATCTGAAGAATGTGAAGAATGTTACTTCCATCCTAGAAACTTACTGTAGGTGGTCTGGGCAGCATATCAATTATTCAAAATCAAGTGTAACCTTTTCTGAAAACCTTCACAAACGCACTGCCAGACACTTAACTAAAGGTCTTCACATGTCAATGGTTACTCACCCCGGCAAGTATCTAGGATGCACAATTCCTTGGGCAGATATCAACAAAGGGATTTCATGGATTATTTGTTAAAGTTAACCACTAAACTTCAAGGTTGGAAATCAACGTCTCTGAACTTTGCAGGTAGAGATGTACTCATTAAAGCAGTCTTAGATCCATCCTTAAATCATCTTATGGTAACTACTCGGATTGCGAAGGGTATTCTCAAAGCCATTGATCAACTCAGGCGGAAATTTATTTGGCAAGATCGGAAAAGCAAAAATAGAATGCATGTTATAGGTTGGGATAAATCTGTTTGCCTGTTGAAGCTGGAGGATTAGGCATTAGAAATTTAGAATACCATAATCTAGCATTTTTGGCAAACACAGCTTGGAAAGTGTTCATGAATCCTCAAAGTCTTGTAGGCTAAATTTTTATAGCTAAATATGCTGTCACATGGTCCATGTGGGACTGTCCAATCCCTAAGAAATCTTCTTGGTGTTGTAAAAGTCTAATTCGTGAAGGGGAATTATAAAAGCTGGTCTCAAGTGGTGTGTTGGTAATGGTGAAGACATTCAAGTATGGGAAGACTCTTGGGTTACGCGGCTTACACTTAAGATCTAATCCCCATTCAGAATCCAACTCTTATGCATGTTAGAGTAAAGGATCTCATCCATTCAGAGACAGGCACATGGAATTTACAGGCTATTGCTGCTTATGTTCCTTCAGACATCCTAAATCAGATTTTGGCTATTCCTATTAGCACTATAGGTGGTTATACTGATAGGCAAGTTTGGCATCCAGATCATAGTGGCCAAGTGACAGTCAACTCAGCTTACCGTTTCATCAGCCATGACAACTTAGATGCCAATGTTGTTAATTCACAATGGAAACACTAATGGCATCTACCCTGCCCCTCTCAAATCAGGCATTTTCTTTGGCTTCTAGCTCATCGAAAAATTCTGGTCAGAGCTACTCTAGTAAACAGAGGAGTACCTATAAATAATACTTGTCCAGTTTGTTTACAAGCTCCAGAAACTATCAATCATCTGTTTATAACTTTCTCTAGCATTCCGGATCTATGGAATAAGGTTGCTTCTGAATGGGATATTCCCACTCCCAATCCCCAAATTAATCTTAATTAGATTTCCAAGCACAGTTCCTACCATCCTAGAGGTAGACAAGACTTGGATAGAACGGTTATACTTTTTCTACTCTGGCAGATATGGATTGCAAGAAATCATCTGGTTTTTAAGGGCATCAAGTTTGATATTTCAGCTATCTTAAGGCGGCTTTAATCAACGCAAAGGAGTTTTCGTCTATTACAAAGAACCAGACCTTAATTTCATATACTACACAGCTTTATAGCTGGATATGTCCTCTTGCAGGTTATTATAAATTAAACATTGATAGTGCTGCAACCTCTGATCATATTGCAGGTACAGGTGGAGTCATCCGAGCAGCTGATGGCTCTTTCGTAGCATCCTTTGCCAAACATATTTATAGAAATGGTAATAACATAGCAGAGCTGAGGGAAATAAGAGAAGGTCTTATCCTAGCTCAGCGACTTCACATAACTAGATTACAGGTAGTAAGTGACTCTACATATGTTATAAATCTTGTTAATAACTTGTGTGATCCTCCCTGGTATTTTGTGAACATCCTGAAAGACATATTTGCTTTGAAAAATCTGTTTCAGGATATATCCTTCCTCCACTTTTTTCGTGAAGGAAATTTTATGGATGACCTTCTTGCTAAGAAGGCAACAGCCTCTAATGTAAATAAGGAGTGGGTTTCCACTCCTCCAAGTTTTTTGAACTCTCTTTTGTGTGATGATGTAGCGGGAAAAGCTTTTCCCCGTAATATAAAGCTCAAGTAGTTTTTGTGATATATATACTTTTACCAAAAAAGAAAAATGTTTGGATCTCAAGATTTACATATTTTGATGTAAATTTTTAGCATCTTATATTTTCATTTAATCTAATTGAAAGTATGCCTTCAAAATGGGATATCGCAAAAAAAAAATTAAGAGGATTAAAACAAAAAAGTACACGACGGAGGGAATGCGTATTGATGGACATATGTTTGTGTCTGATTTGTCTCAATTCTTTATATTGATAGTATTATGAACTAATTATGTCATTTTATGTGTTTATAGGTAATTTTAGAAGAATAAACTTTTGTAAAAAAATCGTCCCAAAAAATGTTAAAAGCACTCATCAAATGGATAAAGGCACCTACCCCTTAAATTCAAATTAAAGTTTTGGCGGAGAAATTTGTTTCCCACCTGCCAAGTTTCTGGATCAAATTATCAAGAGACTTAGTCGGAGTTTTTCATGGATTTGGATTGATATCAAGTTGTTACGACTAAACAGGGTAGGTAATAGATTTGGAATTGAAAAAAAAGAAAAGAAACTTCCATATACTTTCGATAAAACAGGGAAAGGTATGTTTTCTGAGTTACGCAAGGATTAAGAGAATATTTGCTTAGAGACATTTTTCCTATAGTGTATAAATAATAGTTATTGAGAAGATATTATGCTCGAGTTGTAATAGAAACAAAATCAACGATATCTTCTCGAACAGGAAAAGGTGAGTTTTTCGAAGAGAAATAATATTTCTCGGTCTGATTTTCATTGAATGAGGAAGATTTGGGAAGTGTTGGGTGATTCTAGTATAAATAGAGAGGTTGGGTCGAAGCTAAGACGATGGAGAGTTTGGGGGGAGAGCTCAGGAGGCGTAGAGAAGGGAGAAAAATCACTTCAGAGAATTTTTCTCTGCTGCTGCCGAAGAACACGAAGAACTGAGGCTACGGCAACGGTTTCTTCAACCTCTCAGCCACGGTTTCTTCATCCATTTGCAACGTATATCTTCAGTTTTGCAACATTCATCTTTAGCCTTGCTCTGTAACAGTGAGTCTGTAACGCCTATAAACGTTGCAAACTCACTGTTTTCTTTATTTTTCTCCTTTTTCATCATTTGTAAACACTTTGAGCCATGGACCATTATTTTAAGCAAGTGATTAATACGAGGAGCTAAACCCCTTTGTTGAGGCGACGAAGGAAGTCATTGTTCCAAGAAAAGTGGTATATTTCTATTTTACAATTTCTTTTATGATTATTTGCTTTAATTAAAATTTATTTAAGGATTTTTATTAAACAATTGTGATTTTTTTGATAGAGCATGCTTATCCTAGGTTTTTGATGTTCTATACTTTCGATTTACAATTGTTACTTTGAAAATCTACTTTTGCAACATATTAGAATCACTTTAAATATAAAGAATTGCATGAATGTTAATTAGACTGAATCACTTTAACTGGTTAATGGTGGAATCTTGAGTCTTAGTGCCTCTTTAATATTGATACCAATTTTGTTTTAAGTTTTCTATTTTAGCATTAGAAATTTAAATCTAAAATCAATCTTCACAAGTTCGAGAGTTTGAAATCCATTCTTACCATATCCACAATCCACATCAATTTTTGACGCCGCCGACGCGGACTTGTCTTTAGGTTTAGAGTTTTAAATTTATTTTTAGGTTTTTATTTTTGTTTTTAGTATTATTTTTATTTGTTTTATTTTACATTTTTGGGTATTTTTCTTTGTATTACAGGTTTTGGATCAAAAAGAAATTAGAGCCAAAGATCATATTGATTAATTAAAGACTTGGAGTCAAAGATAAAGCTGAAAGAATGGAAAAGAAGACAAAAAAATTTATTTTTAGATTTTATTTTAGATTTTATTGTTTCTCTTTTTAGAAAATCGTATTAGGAAATTCTTATTATTTGTCTAATTATTTTAGGTATTTTTCTGGTTTTTTTTTTGGACTTTGGAATGGACTTTTGGACATTTGGACATTATTATTATTTTTAAACCCTACGGAAGGGTAATTTAAATATAAACTGCAACAGGGAAGGACGACAATTACGATATTGTCTCGGCCCCTTGGGTTCGTACACTAACATAGGAGTCGGTGACCCGAGTCGACTACAACCGATTCATCCTCCGTCTAGTATGGGAGGTAAGACTCGATCAACCCATGAATCCCCTGCAAGTGGGTTTACTGTATTCCTTCATATGCATATATATTGAGGAACTGAATAGATTTATTTTATAGTAAAGGGCAAGGACTGACCATATAAGATAAGGAATCGGATTTCATCACCGTTTCCTTCTTTCCCTCCTTAGGAACACGTTACCTAACGCGAACCTAATCTTTAAAATTTGACTAGAAAGAAGACCGATAGGGTATCGAGCTTATAAGAAAGTCATTCAAAAAGACTGTATTGGTTACTCTGTTAGCCTAACTCAAAGTTCAGGAAGATTATTTTAAGTAGATTCGAGCCGCCTTGTAACGAAGGAAACGTTGCCAAAGAGGCAGGGTTATCAAAGCTCCTTAGATCTTATCCTGTTGCTATTCCAATTAATCTAATTCGGATCGTTCTAAGAGATTTGCTAAAACTGTAACTAATTTCCTTTTGGAAGAATAGAAGCTGGTATAGAAACAATCTAAGTGGAGCCATCATGTTTTTTGTTTGTTAGATTCAATAGGTTTGATTTGGTTGAGTCGGCCTTGTTTGTGTTTGTTTAGAATTCCCTTTCAATTAGGAGTTATTTAATTGCATGCCCAGGCCACCTAAAGCCTTGAGTGAGCGTGCCTGGAGAAGAGATTTTATTGGTCGTTTGATCAGTGATGAGAATACAAACTCTGTCTTTGAAATTGAGAATTTAGGAAACCCTTCTTTTGAGAGCCCGATTTTTGGAAACTTTAGTTTTGAGAATTTGTCTCTTAGTGAGGAAGTTATTCCTAGTTTTCCATATGTGACAGAAATGGCAACTTTAAAAGATTTGTTGAATCCCACTAGGACTTCTCGTCCATCATGTATCAAGTTAGATGAAACTCAAGCAAACTATGAGTTAAAACCTGGGACCATACAGATGCTCCCAATCTTCTTAGGAAAAGAAAATGAAAACCCCTACTTTCACATTAGGGAATTTGAAAAAATATGTAGTACCCTAAGAATTCACAACCTGTCTGATGAAGCTTTGAAACTTAGGTTGTTTCCTTTTTCCCTGAGACAAGGCCAAATCTTGGTTATATAGTTTTCCATTTGAATCCATCGAAACATATGAACATCTTACCGCTGCCTTTTTATCTAAATTTTTCCCTAGGCACAAAACATCATCTATTACGCACGAGATTTCCACATTTGTGTAGCAAGAGGGAGAATCTTTGTATAGGTATTTGGAAAGGTTCAGTGATTTATTGATACAATGTCCCTATCACGGTTTAGAAAAGGTTAGACTAGTCCAGATCCTTTATGAAGGGATATATTATCCAACGACGACCATGGTCGAGTCATTGTGTACATGGAGTTTTGATAGTAAAACTGTTGATGAAGCAATGATATTTTTGAATGAAGTTGTCGAAAAGACCCAGCAATGGGAATATAGTAAGGAACCCCAGAGAAATTTTTTACTCAGCAGAGGTAATGTCAATAGGGTAGATGGAATTCTTGAATCAGATGCCAAAATTGCAGCTATAGCAAAAAGGTTAGAAGCCTTAGAATTGAGTCAATCTAGTTGTGGAATAGAGCCCAAGTCATGTTGGGAAGGACAAACTGTTGAAGAGCAAGCCCATGCTCTTTACAATAACACTAGATATGATAATCGTCAGAAGTTTGACCCATATTCAGAAACCTATAACCCTAGTTGGAGAAACCATCCAAACCTTTCTTGGTCTAAGGGCCAAAATCAAGGTCATTCTAGTAACCCTTAGGTTCCCCCAGGTTTTGGTTATACTAAGAATCCTTCTGGACCAACACAATTTCAGAATCTGATTGATAAGACAATCATGAGTTTAACAGAGTCTATCGCCTTATTAACTCAGAACACTAAAGATTTTCAGCAGTTTGTCAATCAAAGTTTACAAGAAAATCAAAAGATTGTTCAGGCTAACAGTCAGGCTATTTCCAATCTAGAAACCCATTTGGTCAATTCGCTGAGTCTTTGAGCAAAAGAGAAAAAGGCAAGTTCCCTAGTCAACCACAACCCAACCCTAGAGGAGTTCATGAGTTATCTTCTGGTGAGAAATCATCAAATCATGTGAATTCAATTAAAACCCTTAGGAGTGGTAGAGTGGTAGACAATAAGGTAACCTTGCCCGATAGTGAACATGTTGTAGTTTACCCTTCTGAGCCTGTAGTTGAAGAGACTGATAAAGTCTCTAAAGAGTCCAATGCGGTTCCCGCTGAGCCCGATTTTGTGCCCAAATCCCCATTCCCACAACTTCTAGTACCAACTAGGAAGGAATCCAACTTTAATGATATATTGGAGATTTTTAAGCAAGTCAACATCAATCTTCCTTTATTAGATGCAATTAGGCAAATACGCAAAAGCGAAAGCTTAGTGTACAAAAAAAAAACCTTTATAGCTAGTCATGTAAGTTCAATTATCCAGAACAACACAACTCCTAAGTACAAAGACCCAGGTTCCCCTACCATTTCTTGAACAATAGGTAACTACCATGTAGAGAGAACGTTACTTGACTTAGAAGCTAGTGTGAACTTACTTCTGTACCATGTGTACCTCCATCTAGGACTTGGTGACTTAAAATCTACCCAGATAACACTTCAGTTAGCATATAGGTCTGTGAAAATTCATCGTGGTATTGTCGAAGATGTTCTTATTGAGGTCGATAGGTTTATTTATCCTGTGGATTTTGTTATCCTAGATACCCAACCTATTCCTGACCCAGAAAACCAGATACCTATGATATTAGGTCGCCCGTTTTTAGCTACATCTAATGCAATCATTAACTGTCGAAATGGTATTATGAATTTATCTTTTGGTAATATAACTATTGAGCTTTAATATTAGTAAACAACCCCTTGAGCTAGATTACACGTGCAAACATGATAGGAACATTAGTTCAGGAGTCATTACCAAACATCTTATCTGAAGATCCATTAGAGAGTTGTCTATCCCATTATGGCTTAGATTTTGACGATGATAGCACCATTGATCAAGTGAATGCTCTGTTAGACTCTACCCCTGTGTTAGATACTAATAGATGGAAAGCTAAGTTCGAACCATTACCAGTTTCTAATTCTACCTTAATTCCTTTTTTAGAAAAGCCTCCTAAGTTGGACCTCAAACCATTGCCAGATACTCTGAAATATGTGTTTTTAGTCCTATCTAATAATTTGCATGTAATTGTAGCATCCGACTTGGATAGTGATCAGGAAAATAAGATAGTGACCGTACTTCAAGACAACAAGGAAGCTTTAGGGTGGACCTTAGCAGACATTAAGGGTATAAGTCCTACTGTCTGTATGCATCAGATTCATTTAGAGGACGACACCAAACCTTATAGGGAGATGCAACGTCGACTGAACCCTAACATGAAAGAAGTAGTTCGAACTGAGGTGCTTAAGTTGTTAGATGAGAGTATTATCTACCCTATTTTAGACAGTAAGTGGGTCATCCCCGTTAATGTTGTTCCCAAGAAATCAGATATCACTGTAGTCCAGAATGATAACAATGAGTAAATCCCAACCCGAGTAACCACGGGGTGGCGCGTTTGTATTGACTATAGAAAATTGAACAAGGTCACAAGGAAGGACCACTATTCCCCTCATTTCATCGACCAAATGCTAGCGCGATTATCTGGACATAGTCATTATTGCTTGTTATATGGCTACTCTGGTTATAATCAGATTGTTATTTCCCCAGAAGACCAAGATAAAACTACTTTTACCTGTCTTTTTGGTACCTTTGCGTATATACGCATGCCTTTCGGGTTGTGTAATGCACCCGCTACTTTTCAGCGTTGTATGATGAGCATATTTTCTGACATGGTAGAACGGTTTTTAGAGGTCTTTATGGATGATTTTTCAGTATTTGGGTCATCTTTTAATGAGTGCTTGCATCATTTGACATTAGTGTTAACTAGATTTAAGGAAAAGAATTTAGTGCTTAATTGGGAAAAATGCCATTTCATGGTTTGATCAGGAATCGTTTTAGGGCATAGCGTATCTTCTAAGGGTATAGAGGTAGACAAAGCCAAAGTTGACCTTATTAAGACTTTACAGGTTCCCAAAACTGTACGAGATGCTAGGTCATTCTTAGGGCATGCAGGGTTTTATCGTCGTTTCATTAAGGATTTTAGCTTGATTTCTAGGCCTCTTTGCAATTTTCTTGCAAAAGATGTTAAGTTTGTCTTTGTTGATGCTTGTTTAGAGGATTTTGAGAATCTTAAGACTTTACTCACTACCGACCCCATAGTCCAGGAAGCTAACTGGAACCTACCCGTTGAGATAATGTGTGATGCTTCAGATTATGCTTTAGGTCAGCAAGAAAACAAATTATTCATGTGATTTACTATGCTAGCAAAACCCTGAATGATGCCCAACTGAAATACACCACCACAGAGAAGGAACTGTTAGCCATTGTTTTTTCCTTAGACAAGTTTAGATCATATCTCTTATGTTCTAAGGTTATTGTCTTTACTGATCATGCTGCTTTGAATTACCTTCTGTCTAAGAAGGATACTAAACCTAGATTGATTAGATGGATCATTTTGTTACAAGAATTCTGTCTAGAAATTAGAGACAAAAGGGTGCATAAAATGTAGTAGCAGACCACTTTTCTAGGCTTGTTTTTGATTCCCCTGATGATTCCCCTCCTGTGAGGGATAGTTTTCCTGATGAACAACTTTTCCTTGTTTCCCGATTACCTTGGTATGCGAATATAGTGAATTATCTTGTTACTGGTCGAATGCCTCAACACTGGGGTAAACAAGATCGTTCTAGGTTTTTAGCCGAGGTTAAGCATTTCTTTTTGGATGATCCTTATTTGTTTAAGTATTGTCCAGACCAGATTATTAAAAGATGTATACCTGAGAGTGAAGTATTATTTCCTTTTGTCATGATCATGCTTGTGGGGGTCATTTTAGTACTAAGAAAACCGCTGCTAAGATATTGTAGTGTGGATTCTACTGGCCTTTGTTGTTTAAAGACACCCATCGTTACTGTGTTACTTGTGAGGTTGCCAGAAGTTAAGAACCATTTCCCGTAGAAATATGATGCCTTTGAACCGTATTCTAGTTATTGAGGTCTTTGATGTGTGGGGCATTGATTTTATGGGTCATTTTCCTAATTCTTTTGGTTATTTTTACATCCTTGTCGCTGTAGACTATGTGTCTAAGTGGGTTGAGGAGGTTTCGTGTAGAACAAATGACCACAAGGTTGTGGTCCAGTTTTTGAATGATAACATATTTGCACGTTTTGGTACACCGCGGGCTATAATTAGTGATGGAGGGTCGCACTTTTGTAATCGACCATTTAGGCTTTTGATGAAGAAATATGGTATTACCCACAAAGTAGCTACCCCATATCACGAGACGGAACTCGTCCACTAGGGACACCTAGGGGTTTAAAGGCTTATTACATATGCTAAATGTAGTCGCGATTCCTGCGAAAGTGAGTTACGATTTTATTTCTAGATTAGATTTGCTCGAGGACTAGCAAATAATGAGTTTGGGGGTATTTGATAGACACATTTTTGGGTCTAATTTTTCCGCAATTATCTATTTTACTAGTGCTCAATTTTGTACTTATTATGGGTTTTTATGTCTTTGTAGGTATTTTTGGGAAATAAATATTTGTGGAAAAATCATCTCAAAATTTGATAAAGGCACCCAGGAAAATTACTAAGGGCCCTCCAGATGGATTGGGGGCACCCTTCATTTCAAATTCAAATTCCAAAAATGGCGGGAACTTGTGTTTACGTGAGAAAGTTCATCTGAGTTGGTGTGGAACGAGTTTTAAGGGATTTTAGGGGTGATTCTGAGTTACCCAAGTGAAGAAACAATCAAGATATGATCAATACACGTCAGAATGAGTGTTTCACATGGAACAAATTGCTGGAAAAGCCGAGTCCACATCGGAAAGAGAAGTTATTCTCTGTTTCGGATTAACAAAGATTTGGAGTTTGATTTGGATTGTTCTTTGTGTTCTTATTGGTTAAGAAGGGTTATTAGGGTTCACTAATCCTATAAATAGAAAAGAGAAACAAGAAAGAAAGCATCTGGAGACATCAGAAAAAACTTAAGGAGAAAAAAAATTTACGCTGTAAAGAAGAAGAAATACAGACTACACTAAAGAACTGTCATTTTCTCTATCACTTTTTCCTTCATAATCCACTGCGCTTAGGAACCGTACTTTATTTTCTGTGTAATTTTCTCTCTTCAGCATCACAGAAAACAGTTTCTGCAACACTTATATCCGTATCTGTTTTCTGTGTTACTTCTGTTTTTCTCTTGTTTTAAGCACTTTGAGCTATAAACATGTATTTTAAGAGGGTGTTTGACATAAGGAGCTAGACCCCAGTGCTGAGGCGACGAAGGAAGCCATTTACCAATAATAAAGTGGTATACTTTATTTTATTATTATCTTTGCAATTCTTTTACTATTATCTGCTTTGAATTAAATTTAAAAAAAATGGTTTTTATCAATTAGTTGTGTTATCTTTTGATGGGTCATGCTGAGTTTAAAGCTTTTGATGTCTCATACTTTTGATTTACAACTATTAATTTGAAAATCTAACTTTGGCAATATTTTGAATAAATTGAATATATGATTTGCAAGATGATTACCAATGCTAAATCACTTGAAAAATTGGTTAATGGTGGAATCCTTAGTCTCAGTTCTTTCCATAATTTGAAATCAATTTTACTTTAATCTGCTTTATTTTTAAGTACTAAAAATTAGGTTTAAAAATCGAATCTTTACAAGTCTGAGTATCGAATCTTTTACCACTATTTCTAAAACACATCACGCAACCCTAAGCCTAGTCCTCCCAAGAAAGGTATGTTTCAGAAACCCAAATCTGGCATTGGTAAAATTAAGGGTGCTTGTTATGTTTATGGAACTCCTGGCCATATGGAAATTCACTGTAGAAAACGTAAAGACTTTAATAATAAGAAAAACAATGTTAATTCCGGTACGATGTCTGAAGTAAATTTGGTAACCAATATGAGAGACTGGTGGGTTGACCCTGGTGCTACCAAGCATGTTTGTGGAAACAGAGATATGTTCACCTTCTATCAGAAGGCAGGGGAAGGGGATAAACTCTACATGGGTAACTCATCTGCAGCACAGGTTGCAAGAAAAAACAAAGTTGGGTTAAAGCTCACTTCTGGAAAGACTCTCACATTGAATGAAGTTCTTCATGTTCCGGACATCTGAATTTTTTTTGTTTCTTATGGTGTTTTAGATGATAAAGGTTTCAAAATTATAATTAAATCTGGCAAAGTTGTTGTCACTAAGGGTAAGGGTTATCAGACTGAGGGTCTCTATAAAATTATTGTAACCTCTGATGAAATGAATAAAATTGATTCTTGTGCTTAGTTTGTGTGTCATTAAATGTTTCGCATGGTAGACTTGGACATGTAAATTATAAGTCAATGCATAAACTGGCCAGCGTAGGCTGCATACCCAAATTTAGTTTGGATAATGAACATAAATGTGAAATCTGTGTAGAATCAAAATATGCTAAAAAAAACTTTTAGAAAAAATGTTCAGAGAAATTTTAAACCCTTAGAATTAATTCTTTCAGACCTAGTTGACATAAAATCAACTCAAACTAGAGGCGGTAAAAATGGTTTACAACTTTCATAGATGACTGTACGAGGTACTGTAACGTATACTTGCTTAGGGGTAAGGATGATGCCTTAGAAGCCTTTAAGATGTATAAACTTGAAGTTGAAAAACAATTAGATGTTACCATTAAAAGAGTTAGGTCTAACCATGGTGGTGAGTATGAAATTCCTATAGGAGAATTTTTCTCACAAAATGGCATTATTCATGAGACCACTCCTCCTTATTCACCACAATCAAATGGTGTGGCTGAACGGAAGAGTCGAACCCTTGAGGAGATGATGAATTCCATGTTGATTAGTTCAGGATTACCAGCGAACTTGTGGGTGGAGGTCGTCCTCTCATCTTGCTATATCCTGAATAAAGTACCCTTAAAGGATCATGTGAAACTCCATATGAACTATGAAAAGGTAGACAACCTTCTTATGCATACTTCAAAGTGTGGGGGTGTTTGGCTAAGGTTGTCATTCCTCCTCCAAAGAGATTTAAGATAGAACTCAAACTTGTTGACTGTGTCTTCATAGGGTACCCTGAGAATACTACTGCATATAGATTTATAGTTGTAAGTTCTGAAATTTCTGAAATTTCTGAAATTGGTGTGAATACTATTATGGAATCTAGGGATATTGTGTTCTTTGAAAATATTTTTCGATTGAAATCTGATTCTCGCATGATATGTGTTGATCCCCTATATGTCCCTTCGACCAGTCAGACATTACCTTTAGAGGAAGAAGTAGTAGAATTTGAGCCTAGGAGAAGTAAAAGAGTTAGAATTGAAAAATGTTATGGCACTGACTACATAACATGCCTAGCTGAGTTTGACTCACAGACTTATAAAGAAGCCATGACTTTTATGAAGCTCCATGGTGGAAATAATCTATCATTAGTGAAATAGATTCCATCATTCAGAACGGTACATGAGAGATTGTAGATTTACCTCCATTGTTTAAGGTCATAGGTTGTAAATGGATCTTCAAAAGGAAACATAAGGTAGATGGAACTGTGGAAAAATACACAGTTAGGTTAGTAGCTAAAGGCTACAAGCAGAAAGAAGGTGTAGATTCTTTGATTCCTATTCACCTTTACGAGAATTACTTTCATTAGGATGTTAATTGCTATAGATGCCATTCATAACTTAGAGATACATCAAATGGATGTAAAGACATCTTTTCTAAATGGTGAATTAGATGAAGAAATTTACATGGACCAACCTGAGGGCTTTGTAGTGAAAGGTTGTGAAAACAAAGTTTGTAAAGTGAAAAAACCTTTGTATGGTTTGAAAACAAGCACCTAAATAGTGGCATGAAAAATATGATCATGTAATGATTTCTAGTGGTCTTAAAATCAATGAATCTGACATGTGTGTGTATACTAAACTTGTAAATGATGCATGTGTGATTGTATGCTTGTATGTTGATGATATGCTTATACTTGGTACAAACATGGATGTAATTATTTCCACTAAGAACATTCTTAATGAGAACTTTGACATGAAAGACTTAGGCCCCGCTGATGTTATCTTAGGGATGAAAATTAAAAGAAATTTTAATAGATATATTCTTAGTCAATCTCATTTTGTTGAATCTGTGATTAGAAATTATAATCAATTTGATTGTAAACCTGCTTGTACTTCGTATGATCCTTGTTGTAGACTCAAGAAGAATAAGGGTAATGGAGTTTCATAACTTGAATACTCACGTGTTATAGGCAGTCTGATGTATTTGATGAAATGTATGAGACTATACATTGCTTATGATGTGAGTAGGTTGAGTAGGTATACCTATAATCCAGGGCAGGAGCATTGGGATGCATTTATTAGAGTGCTGAGGTACTTGAAGTACACTTTGACCTTTTGCTTGAATTATGAGAGGTACCCTTCCGTCCTTGAGGGATTTTGTAATGAAAACTGGATATCAGACTCAGAGGATTCTAAGTCTACGAGTGGATATATTTTGACTCTAGCTGGGAGGTCTGTTTTTTGGAAGAGTTCCAAACAGACATGTATAGCTCAATCCACTATGGAATCAGAGTTTATTGCGTTAGATAAAGTAGGAGAGGAAGCCGCTTGGCTAAGATGCTTTTTAGAAGACATTCCTCTCTGGCATAGGCCTGTTCCATCTATATCTATGCATTGTGATAGTCAAGCTGCAATAGCTAAGGCTAAAAATAGTAATTATAATAGGAAGTTTATACACATTCGTAGAAGACAATTTCCTTGAAACAACTAATCTCAACTGACGTTATTTCTGTTGACTTTGTGAGGTCTAAGGAGAATATCCCGGACCCTTTGACAAAAGGTTTGTCCAAGGAGATAGTTAGTAATGCATCGAGGGGGATGGGGCTTAAGCTCATTAAATAAACTTTCTATGAAGGATACTCAACCTTGCTGACTGGAGATCCCAAGATCAAGGTTTTGAATGAGACAACTAATTTGTGGTGGGTTAAAGAAAACACTATCAGAGAATTTCATTCTCTGACCCTTCCCTATGGTGTAGACGTGATAGTGTGACTGCATGTGGAGGATGAATTTTGAATAAGTCTTAATGAGTTATATAGTTTCAATTTAAGATTGAAGTGGGGTGTAACAGTAAACACTCTTGATGCAACTCACCTATCTAAATATAGAAGTGGGCCGCTTCCTATGAGAATGGATCTGATTCTCTAGAGCATTCTGAGAAACAGGATAAGTCCAGGTCCGAAATGGACACAACGGTACGAACTTGACAACACCTAGAGAGATATCACGCGTGGAAAGTTATTGATGAACTACACCAAACGATGGCAGTTCAAGACATCATGTTCAATGTCCATCAAGTAGTTCCGGTAATTTCTTACTAAGCAAAGGTTCAAGACCTTATGGACACCTCTTGCCTATAGTGGTATTTCTCGTTTTCTTATTTGCTGATTTTTTTATCGGTTTTTCATTCATGTGGGGGATTGTTGGAGAAAATGAACTTTTAATGTTTTGTTTTTGGTCTTGGTAGGAATGGATCTTAGGACCTAAGGGTCACTAAGGACACTAGCTCATTTTCACTATTTCTAAATGAAACATTTTGTCCCACATACGAGAAACTAAAGATGTTGCCTCTTCATATTACTAGGAAAATTGCATCTAAGAGTGGCCCTTTGGGTCAACACACTTTTGTGTCAGGGAGAGGACACAGGCAGTGGTCTAATTAGTGCAACCACACATTTCACACAAGCGCGTCGCACCGAAGCACGCACGCCCCCGTCCGTCCGGTCGGACTGCCGGTGGCGGGCCGAGCCGGGTCGGGCTCGAGTGTGGGTATGGGTTTGGGTCAACTAAGACTTATCTTTCTGGACAAAATACTTTTAAAATATTTTCTAAATAATTTTGAATTTCAAAAAATAAATCTTGTCTTAATGGGGGGCGTCTGACCCGGCAGAAAAATATTTTACTTACTAAAATTTTTGCTGGCAGTAAAGGCTCAATTTGAATTGATTTAAATTTTCCCGTTTTAATTCTGTTTTACAATTTATGTTCGTGCTCCATGCACATTATTGATTCTCATTCAATTGCCATTACTGTTATTCTCTTCTCTCTGTCTATAAAAGAAAAAAATCGACTTCTTCATTTCAACTCATCCCAAAGCAGGCTACTATCCCTAGCTCTTTTCCCCTCTTCTTGCTTTGTTATGGGCTTTGCTTGTTTCTTTTCTTCCTTCATCTTACTGTTGAATTCGTTTGAGTGGGTGATTTGTATTGTGCTTATACAAATCATAACGAGTAGTTCTATCCTGGACACATCTCCGTTGTGGGGGTATAGCATCTCTTATTCTTGAGGAGTATCCACGGACTATTGTGTTAAGGACAATTTGCTGAGCAGCTGGTGCAAATCAGTGTTTCAATTCAGAGATTTTTATTTAACGTTAACGTCATTTGTTTCAGTATTTTATTGTTGCAGACACAACAATCTTATGCACCAAACTTTCACTTGCGAAAGTTCACCGAAGACTTATAAGTCATTCCTGTATTCCAATTAGAAGGTGTTACATATGAAGCTGTAATGATTTCTCTGGTGCTGTAAGATTGAACCTTGAACGAAAGAGCTTGTCCTCCCAATACCGCAAATGCTTGGTATGATGCACCCCAGTTATGGCTCATACTGATCCACTGCCCTGTTTTACCGCGCACCCACATGTTTGATATATCTCCTCCTCCGGCTACGTTCATTACGTATACTAGTAACCAATACCCATTTCCTTGGAACTTGAATCGTAGTCCTCCAGGTTTCACACATGGCACCCTTCAAAACAGTGATATAACCATGTTAATTAAGTAAACAGATATAACCATGTTAATCAAGTAAACAGATGGTATGAGCAAAATGCAAGCGGAAACTAGTAAATCTCAATCACCAATGTGCTCGAATTTGAGATATAAGTACCTGCGGTAGGTAACAGGGACAATGCCGGCTTTCCATTGCGCCAATTTCATAAAAGCAGGTTTGGCTAAGTCGAAATGGGTCCTCGGTGGATTGCACCATCCACCGTTATTGGTATTTTGGGCCCAGTTTGGAGGGCAAAGATTTGTAGCAGTAACAGTTATAGATGGGGAACCTCCATAACACCATTTGGAATTAACACATTTCATTTGGTAACAAGTTCCACAAGCAATGCCTTTGTTAAACAATGTTGTGCTCAATGCTGCAGTGTTAGTCCCATATCCGCTGTCAAACAAGTTCCCATACCCACAAGCTCCGCCTGCAATATTGACAGTAAAACACGTACAAGGTTTTGATGAAACTGCATCATATACAGACAAAAGGTAATTAGCAGAATATGACTCATATCAGATACATACCCATTGTTTCACGAGCAGTTTCATCGCCGTAAAATGTAGCATGAGATATTTCCACGGGGAGGGACGGAACTGGACGACGGAACCATAAGATGCAGCTTGGGAAACTGTTGATACCGTGATCAGCAAACTCAAGGCGATGCTGATAAACAAGAAACTGATGGAATTCCAAGAGTGGGGGGAGAAAAAGAAAACCATAGTTTTAGAGATATGTCTCAACACTCTGCTTAAATTGTTGTTTTTGTGAGGACAGTTAGTTTTAATGTTAACTACACTGTTGAATGTGCTCTTTATATATGTAGGCACAGGTAAACATTTAAGGCACCAGGACTTAGTGGACATCCATGTATGTTCTGTTGGATAATAATCTTCCTGTAACAGAGAAACACAAACAACAGAGAACTTGAAGATGATTAAGGGAGGGTTAGAAATAAACAGCATACACACTCAAGCACAAAGAGGTGAAGTCGTCTGTTCAACAGACTGCCCTTAACTCAATATTTGCCAGGTACACCTTCAGGAAGATGCTGCTATACCTTGTAAGTGACAAATTTGAATTTAGGATAAAATCACCTGATACCAACCCAGCTAGCAAAGCTCGTTGGCCCGTTGTGAACTTAACAGAAGATGAATAAAAGAATGTAAAATCTATTGCGCAAAACAAAGAAGGAAGATGGTGAAAAGTCGTCAGGACAGTGGCTGCGACTGGGGTAAACGAAAACCTTAGCATTGTTGTTCTTTTATAGGAGAAGTAATCTTTTGAGTTTTAAAACGGTGAAAAAATTTAATTTGAAATATTAAATCCCCATTAAAACAAAACGTTAAGATTTTTAATTAAAACAAATATTTATGATTTTATTTTTCATTTAATTTAAAACGGTAAAATATTTATTTAAAATAAAGAAACGTTTTCTCATTGATGGGTACACGTGTGCACTCGCAGGCACACGCCAAGCACGCGCCAAGCACACATCAAACTCACGCCAATGGTCACACCAATGGTAACGCCAAGGCTCGCATCAATGGTCACACCAAGGCTCACACCAAGGCTCACACCAAGGCTCGCACCAATGGTCGCACCAATGGTCACACCAAGGCTCGCACCAAGGCTCGCACCAATGTCACACCAAGGCTCGCACCAATGGTCGCACCAATGGTCGCACCAAGGGTCGCACCAAGGGTCGCACCAAGGATCGCGCCAAGGCTCACGCCAAAAACACACGCAAAAGCACACGCAAGCACCGCAAGCTCCGCAAGCCCGCGGCCTGCGGTGCTTCGGTGCGAAGCACCGCACATGTATGCAGTTGCCCACTAGTCCATTTCCCAAGTCCATATCCTATCCGCTAGTTCTTTTCCTTATATAGAACGTTTGTGGTAATATGCATGAACTTCCTCCTT
>JAJJMC010031210.1:581785-625282 GCA_023531435.1 Papaver californicum | reverse complement strand
AACGGTAAAATATTTATTTAAAATAAAGAAACGTTTTCTCATTGATGAGTACACGTGTGCACTCGCAGGCACACATCAAACTCACGCCAATGGTCACACCAAGGCTCACGCCAAGGCTCACGCCAAAAACACACGCAAGCACAGCAAGTTCCGCAAGCCCGCGGCCTGCGGTGCTTCGGTGCGAAGCACCGCACATGTATGCATTTGCCCACTAGTCCATTTCCCAAGTCCATATCCTATCCACTAGTTCTTTTCCTTATATAGAACGTTTGTGGTAATATGCATGAACTTCCTCCTTAGTTTGCCCAATGTGGGATAACCAAAGGTTTCTCATTCACTAAGAAGTGAAAATGGATGGCTATAATTCCATCCAAATTTGGACTAGTGATCCTAGCACCCATCAAACTAATTATAATAACAAAATTAATTTAAGTAATAAACTCTTAATTTTAGTAATAATCATTTTTATTTCCCAACATGTTCGTCCTTTCTGGGTCGGCTATAGTAGTTTAGTATATAAAGGTTAAAAGGACACTAAGTACACTGGACTTTTAATCGAAAAGAAAGTGCGTCTGCGATAGATTGGAAAAGTACACAAAATGTAGCCATTGGACAGTGGATCAATTTGAATATTGGATGTTCATTTGTGTTTTTTAAATCATTTCTTCCTTATATTATATTAAGGCCAAATTTGGTTTGACAACTATTTATTTCAAGTTGATAAAAGAAAAGAAAAGAAAAAAAGTAAGAAAATCAAAAAATTCTTGGGCCGGTTAATGACGTGAACACAACTAACCTACTGTAGATTGAAAATGTAAATGGCTTGTAAAAGAATTGTATAATTGTAGAATGGTTCAAAGAAAAAAAGTAAAATTGTAAAAAATAATAACTACCATAGTTTAAAAAGTAATATTTTTTTGGATGTTTTTTTTCTGCTCGGTCAACTTAATTATTACAAATGTGAATAGTACATGAGGAAATTAGGTTTCAAAAAAAAGAAAAAAAAAGTTATTTACACCTCGTTTAGTTATAAGAATTGGAATCCTAGAAATACAATTATAGGATAATCTAATTCTTAAAATTAAATTCTAAGGAATTGATTTCAAATCTAAGAAAATAAACTTTGGTTAAATAATTAAATTACTTTTGTTTTTATCTTTGAATCTGATTTCATTGCATTATAGAACTAGTACAATGGAAATCTCATTTTTGAGGGAATTTGATTTTTAAGAATCAAAAATTTTAGTTACACGAGATTGATTTGTCTTGTTTAGTTCAAGTAATTAGGCATATTCCCTAGGAATTGAATTACCTAGCCTTCAATTCCTTGAACCAAACATGTTATTAAGGAAAACAAAACCTCTACTACTAAGGTTTGTTCCTTTTTTTTTTGCATGTGTGTTGGGCAATGGTAAAAAAATATAATAATTTTTTTATTTAGCAAAATTAATAAACTTTAATATTTATCAAATTCAAGTTTATTTAAATTAACCATGTTTATCATATATATTAATTCTTTTTTTAGGATAGGCAAAACTAGGCCCCACCTGGTAAAATCACCATTGTGCCACCTGGGAAAAAGTGTAGGAATCCACTGTACTTGAGGATAGTTCCTTATGATGCATTTGTTTGAGGTTAAAGAACATCACACATGTTTAAGTGCATATTCATATATTAGAGGTATAGAGCTTCTCCAAAGGTAAATGTGATTCACATATGACATACCACACAAGTCATCTTCTAAAACAATAATTTTATATAGAGTCACACATTGCCTAAATATAACAGGTACAAAATAAACATCTCAAATCCATAAGTTTTATAAAAGAAAATTTTATATGTATAAATTAATGATTGATTAAGATCATCTGTTTAAAAAAAATTAAGATCATCTCTATTTATTTTTTTTGGAATTAATTTTAACAAAATATAATGAGTTGGATGAGAATACACGTCTTCCAAAATAAATTGCCATGTTATCCTCATATGTTATAGTCCTAACCCATAACCCTTATGTTTTCTGCCTTAGATTAGTAGTCGTTATTTTATTTATTATGTACCGTTGTTTAATGTAATTGGTGTCTGTTGTCACCTGTTGTTAGCTTAGAGGAGGAGTTAGGGTTACCATTATATTAGTAACTCTTTTGTAAGGAAAGACAATCGAATAATTAGAGAATACTTGAGGCTTCATTCTTTTTGAACCAGAGTTACCATTTCTATCAACTGATGTTCAATTTGTACTAAGTATAGTACAAATGGCATCAAAGCGGTTTCGATCTTGAGGTCAATATGGTTAATCCGTCTATGCGAGAGTTAGATGATGCTTCTAAAGAACATGAAGGAAAATTCACTGAGATTGAAGGCAAATTGGTTCACATTTAAGAGAAATTTGACTCGACTGATACTGTAGCAAATCTGGGTTCACAATTAACTGAAATACTACTCATCCTCAAATTTAAACCTATTTATTTCACCCCCAATGGAGATCAGGGTAGTACTTCTGGATCTAACTCCAATACAAATGATAGAGGTGGTTATTCTTTTGGATCCCGAAATTCTCATCGTGATCCATATTCCTTTAATCGATTTTCCAAGCTAGACTTCTCTCATTTTGATAATGAAAATCCAATGGGTTGGGTACAGAAATATGAGAGATAGTTTCATATCCACAGGATTGAAGAAAACCAGAAGGTGATTATTGCTTCTATTCATTTAGATAGTCGTGCTGATAAATGGTTTTTAAAATTTTAAATTAGTAGAATGAGTATATCATGGAAGGATATAGCTGAGGGTATTTGTGCTAGATTTGAGATCCCCATCAATGATAATTATGTAGGCTTTTTTAACAAACTATCACAGATGACTTCTTTGGAAGAATACTTTGAACAATTTGGGGCACTCAAAGCCTTGATGTTAAGCAAGAATCAATTTCTCACTGAAGAATATATTATATTGAGTTTCATCACTGGACTCAATGAAAAGATTCAGAATTCTATGTTAATATTTCACCAATTTCTCTTATGCAAGCTTTTTCTCTAGCTAGAATGGAGGAACAGAAATGCTTGCTTCACACTAAGGCTACTAAAACCTTTCCTAAATCATTCAGTAACTCTTTCTATGTTAGTATACCTTTTACATCTACCAACTTCCCCCTAAAACCCATTTTAACTACCATTACCTCTCAAAAAACACCACAATTTCAAAACCCTTCTAACATGCTACTTATACTACTAGCCCACCTTCCCATTCCATTAAAAAATTGACACAAGAACAGATGCAGGCAAGGAGAGATAAGGGATTATGTTATAATTGTGATGAGGTATATAAACCTGGACATTGGTGTAAAAGGCAGCAGTTGTTCATGCTTAGTGCTGAAGTACCTAAGATAAAAGGTGATGATGGTGATGAAGAAGTTGTTGATTCTCCAATGGAATCTGATATGAATATATTTATCCATGCTCACAGGTACTATGACAGGTGATACCATTAGAATCTCTGGCCTTCTCAAGAAACATAAGATTTCAGTTCTAATTGATACAGGGAGTACACATAGTTTTGTGGATTCTGTTTTGGCCAAACAGTTGAAATGTGAACTCAACCTACAAATCACATGTTAGTGACTGTTGCTAATGGAAAGAGAACTATTAGTACTAGAATTTGTGCTAAGCTTTAGTGGTCTATGCAAGGATTTCAGTTCTTAGAGGATTTGAGAATGTTACCATTAGGTGGGTGTGATATGGTTTTAGGCACGGATTGGTTGAGGAAATTAGGTGATGTCTTATTTAATTTGTCTAAGTTGAGCATCTCTTTCAAACATCAAGGTGAGACGATTAATTTGCCATACACTCAAGCTAAAACTTCTCTTATGATGATGTATGGTGCTGCTGTAAAGGATTTTTTCAAGAAAAATACACGTAGCTTGATTGGACATTTATTATCTGTCATAAGTACACGCATCCAAAATCCCAATCCTCCTATCATCTCTGAATTACTTCAAGAGTATTATGATGTTTTTTAAGAACTAACTACACTCCCTCCTACAAGGATTTTATACCACACAATTCTTCTCAAGTCTAATTCAGAACCCACAAACCCGAGACCCCACAAATGCCCATACATACATAAGTATGTAATGAGGAATCTGGTTTAGGAAATGTTTTCTGCAAGCATCATTCAACCTGGTCATAACCCATTTTCTTCACCAATCTTAGTAGTCAAGAAGAAGGACAACACTTGGAGATTTTGTGTTGAATATAGAAGACTGAATAGCCTTACCATTAAGGACGAGTTCCCTATTCCTATCATTGATGAGTTGTTGGATGAATTGCATGGCTCCAGCTTCTTCTCAAAATTTGATTTAAGATCTGGTTACCACCAAATCACAGCTCATACCCGATACATTCTAAAGGTTGTCTTCAGAACTCATCATGGTCATTATGAATTCAAGGTAATGCCCTTTGGCCTAACAAATGCTCCTGTAACTTTTCAAGCTCTTATGAATAAAGTCTTTTAGCCACATGTATGAAAGTTTATCTTGGTCTTCTTTAATGATATCTTAGTTTATAGTTCATACTTACAGTCTCATGAGCATCATCTAAGGGTTACCTTATAGTTGTTAAGACATATCAATTATATGTTAAGTTCTCAAAATGTTATTTTGCTCAATCTGAACTAGAGTATCTAGGGAATATTATTACTGCTAATGGTGTGGTATCAGATCCTGATAAGCTTGCTTGCATGACAGATTGACCACTTCCAAAAACTCTTAGGCTATGTTTGATAATAAGGAAATGAAAGAGCAATTTGCCATTATTCCGCTCATTCCTATGCAATTCCATGGAAAGTGTATTCCATGGAATCAATATCCCAGGGGAGGCAATGAAAGACTTTTCATGGAATTCCATGGAATTAAGTTTGAAACATACTTTAGACCACGTTTATTTATAAATGGGCCCACAATTCCATGGAAATAAATTTGTAATCAAACGACTAAAAACATGTTATTTCCATGGAAAGATGGCTAATTCCATGGAATTAAATCCTATCAAACACAACCTTAAGGAACTGAGAGGGTTCTTAGGCCTTACATGTTACTACAGAAAATTTGTCAAGCACTATAAGATTATCAGCAAGCCACTTACTGATTTACTCAAAAAGAATGGCTTCACTTGGAGCCCTACAGCTACACAAGCATTTATACAACTCAAGGAAGCAATGGTGAGTACACTTGTGCCATCCCTACCTGATTTTTTAAAACAGTTTGTCTAGGAAACTGATGCTAGTGGAATGGGAATTGAAGTTGTTTTAATACAAGAAGGGGGGGGGGGGGGTATTGCTTACTTAAGCAAACCATTAGCGCCAAGGGCTATGACTTACCTACACATATAAGAAGGAATTGTTAGCTATTGTACAGGCAGTCATGAAATGGAGATATTATTTGCAGGGTAAAATTTTTATCAAGGAAGCAATGGTGAGTACACATGTGTTAGCTCTACCTGATTTTTCAAAACAGTTTGTCTTGGAAAATGATGCTAATGGAATAGGAATTGGAGTTGTTTTAATGCAAGAAGGAAAAGTTATTGCTTACTTAAGCAAACCATTAAGGCCAAGGGCTATGGCTTTATCTACACATATAAGAAGGAACTGTTAGTTATTGTACAAGCAGTCATGAAGTGGAGATACTATCCAAACTGATCACCAGAGTATCAAGTTCTTCTTAAAGCATAAAATGACTACTACTCTTCAACAGAAATGGTTAATGAAGCTCTTAGGGTTTGCCTATGATAGTATAAGAGTGGGGTGGAAAACAAGGTAGCAGATGCTCTTTTCTAGAAGAACTCATGATACTGCTCATTTCTTTATGTTTGTTGTCTCTAAACCCTTGCGGGCTCAAGACTTGATTGACATCTACAAATATGATGCAAAGGTGCCTCAACAACTCATTCCTCAGTTTTTACTCAATCCACACTCTGTGGACAATTTCACTTACAAGGAGGATATCTTGAGATAAAAGAATAAATTGTATGTGGGTACTACCAAGAACACTAGAGCTACAATTCTCTCTTCTATTCATTCTTCATCTTTAGGAGGCCATTCTGGTGTTTAAGCTACCTATGTCAGGGATAAAACATACTTCTATTGGCCTAGCATGAAGAATGAGATGTTGCTTTTTGTCAGCAATTGTGATTTTTTCCAGAGAAGTAAATGGTTTCATTCTTATCCAGTTGGATTACTACAGTCCTTGCCAATACCTAAGAAAGCTTGGCAACACATTTCAATGGACTTTATTGAAGGACTTCCTGTGAGTGAGAGGAAGGATGTGATACTGGTAGTGGTGGATAGGCTCACCAAATACATCCACTTCATTGGGTTTTCTCACCCTTACACAGTTTCCTCAGTTGCTAAAGTGTTCCTCAACAATATCTTCAACATGCATGGTCTACCAACTTCGATTGTCTCTGACAGAGATAGGGCTTTCACCAGCAACTTTTGCCAAGACTTATTCAAGGCCTTGGGCACCAGTTTAAGCATGAGCACAGCCTATCACCCCCAAACAGATGGCCAGACTGAGAGGGTCAACTCTTATTTGGAGAATTATTTGAGGTGTATGACTAGTTACCATCCTAAGAAATGACATTATTGACTACCCTTAGCAGAATAGTGGTATATAACTATCATACCAGTTTGAAACTGACACCCTTCAAGGCTTTATATGGATACAATCCTCCACATTTGGCGGACTCAAGCTTTACCAGATCTTCAGTTTCTAGCCCAAAGCTAGTAATGAAAAGAACCTTATACTACTACAATACAAAAAAAATTGGTTGAATAGCACATCATCCTTATATATAAGGAACATGTCCAACCTCTGTGACTACTTTAGTTGTTGTTGTTGAAGATTATTTGAAGCAGAGAGATGCAGTTTTAGAGGTTCTCAAAGATAACTTGACCAAGGCATAAGAGAGAATGAAGCTCTATACATACAAGAAGAGAACTGAGAGGACCTTTGTGGTAGGTGACTTGGTTTTTTTTGAAACTGCAACCTTATAGACATGTCTCTATTTCTCTAAGAAAGAACTTCAAGTTATCTACAAAATATTATGGGCTATTTAAAGTACTTCAGAAGGTTGGTTCTGTAGCTTATAGGTTGGAGCTACCACCTGATGTTAGAATACATCTTGTATTCCATGTATTTCAGCTGAAACTGAATATTGGTCAGTCCTTGTCTCCTTCTCCAACACTTCCAATTGTGGATCATAAAGGGAAAGTGGTGGTCATTCCATATTCACAATTGGATACTAGGATTGTTATCAGAGATGGCAGAGAGGTGCAACAAGTTCTCATCCAATGGAACAACGCTTCTCTAGAAAATGCTACATGGGAAGATCTCTCCAACATTAAAACTCACTTTCCTGAATTTTTTATCCTTGAGGACAAGTATGTCGACTAGGGGATGGTAATGTCATAATCCTCGCTTATATCCCTTATGTTGTATGCCTTAAATTAGTAGTCGTTTTTTCATTTATTGCATACCGTTATTTAGTGTAATTGATGTCTGCTGCCACCTGTCGTTGGCTTAGAGGAGGATTTAGGGTTATTGTTATATTGGTAACCCTCTTGTAAGGAAAGGAAATCAATGAATTAGAGAATATTCGAGGCTGCGTTCTTCTTGAAATAGAGTTACCATTTCTATCAATTGATGTTCAATTCGTACAAAGTATAGTACATCACATTGGAGGGTTGGAGATGGTTTTTGTTAAAATTTGATGTGATTCTAATGTGAACCAATTTTGTTTTTTTTATTTAAAATACAACCATTGGAGAAGCTCTTACAAAATGACTTACTAGGTAGTTTTGATTAGAGGTTTCAGCAAACAGATTTTTTTTGGTAAGTCCAAAATTGTATTAATTAAAAAACTATAATTACAAAGATAATTACAGAGTCAAAAACTCAGTAAAAAATAAATAGCATCAATAAAAGGAAAGAAAAAGAGAACCATCTACAAACGCCTAGTACCTACTCCTCCCAATCTCCCTATATGATTACTAATTATATATAGTCTACTCTTGGAGAATATTGTATCCAAATCAAAATCTTCAATTCCATCAAGAGAATCATTATCTTTATCTACAATAGAAGCATAATTACCAGGAATAACCTTAACAAGGGTTTGGGTTTTTCTTTTTTGAAGGCCTAGGAGAGAAACCCTTTAGAACCTTGCTACCAAGCCCATTTGTGTCCTCCAAGACCTTATCAGAGTCCAAACCCTTAGAACTCACGCCCGAACTAGTATTAGGCAGAACGCCACTATCGTCAATTGATTTCTTACCCGCTCCATCCATACAAGTATTAACTTCAGGTTAAGAGAATTTAGCAAAACTAAATTTTGTTCCGCCAGAACTGCTTCCTTTAGTAGCATCAAACTCTTTATTGATTTTAAACTCTTGTTCACTAGTAATAAAACCCTTATTCAAGTATGAATCTTAAATTTTAGCATCACTGGACAGCACAAGAACCATGTCTTTATTAACTTATAATACAGAATTTAAACCATCACTTTCCTGATGAGATTCTTTAACTGGTTTCATCCCCCCTTCTTCCAAATTCAAGACTAGCTCAAGATCCTTGTCTGACTCTGTTGCTTGCAATTTGACTCCTAAACCCTCTATTTTAGCTCGCCTAACATCTTTTTTTTTTGTTTTTTCCTCCAACTCTTGAGCATCAATATCACCCTACGCCTTGGAGACCATCTCATCTTTATTATATTGCTCCAAAACCATTTCCTCTTCTAACTCACTTTCTTGTACAACAGAACCTTCCTCCTCAGACCGAAACCCGAATTCAGATTTTAAAATCTCATTTCTATTTAGCATTATTTGTGAATAAAACAACTCATCCACTCTAGTATTTTTTTAAAATTTGTCTTCATAATCCTTTGCCGCTTGTTTTCTCCTTGCTAAATCAGCTGATGCCACAAGAAATGTAGCCTCAGCCTGTTCAATACCCACCACAAACTGTTTGGCTTTCCCGCTGTTTATTTTACCATTTTTTACCCCAGAGTTTTAGTTTAAGGAGCCAAAGGGATATCACTAAAGTCGTCAGGACTGGGGAAGGAAAACGGTAACTATACCAGAACAATGGATGAGGATGGGTTCATTTCTGCAAAAAGAAGAAGATCAAAGCTCAGAAAGAGATGTTAATGGAGCTGCAGACAGAAAATACCCAAAGCTATCAAGTGAAGGTAGATCAATAAAAGTGGAGAGGAAGATCTTTGGTGGTTCAGTGGGTAAGAAAGGTCAAAGAGATATCTTACACCTAGCAATTTGGACTGGTATCAAAAGGCGCTTCTGCTGGCTCAGCTTCAAGGCCGGAATTTGGCTGAGTAGAGTCCTGAAGGAGGAGGCCAAGATTGGAGGAAGTAAGAATGGTTTTTGGAGCTTAACGGAAAATCAGGGGTGGATGTCAGCAGTTAGGAGCACCAATGAATTTGGCCAATTCATACGCCTGCAAGTATCCCAGAATAATAAATTCCCATCTTCATTGTGCTTCCCAGCAGGGAACAACAGAGATGGCTGGTGGCATTCAGGGCAACTCTTAGAAGCTTTGATTGCTGATTCTGCAATTCAGAAAACTAGTAAACAAAATAAAATTTTAAAGGATAACTCTTGGGCTAATCTCATGACTAATGCTGGAAATAAAAGATTCCAGAAGGACAATCTCAGGGTTAATCCCATTAACAATGCTGGAATCAAGAGCTCTCAGAAAGACATTCACAGGACAAAACTTTCAAGCAATGCTTGGGCTTCAAGAACTCAATTAGGATACATTGTTTCTGATCAAATGCAACCAATCTGTAACAAGAATGACAAGATGGAATTGAAATCACTTTGGCAGAGAACAATGGTAGTAGAGGTTTCTTCAAAAGAATTTAACTGGAATGAAGTTGGAATATGGGTGATGGTTTTTTTTGACTAGTCTTTTGGGTTTGAATTACAACCAATTAGTGAGACTAAAGCTATTTTTCCTATCAAAACGAATGATGAATTTAAAAGAGTCAGAACTTATAGAAGATGGAAAATAGACGACTTGGTCATCAACACTTATCCATGGTATGCCGAAATCAACGCCATTCATAAACCAAAATTGGAG
Source organism: Papaver californicum (assembly GCA_023531435.1). Lineage (NCBI taxonomy): Eukaryota > Viridiplantae > Streptophyta > Magnoliopsida > Ranunculales > Papaveraceae > Papaver > Papaver californicum. Next base: position 615,132 of record JAJJMC010031210.1, on the reverse strand, counting down.
GAAACCAAACATACATGGATTGGAGTTGGAGGTGTACCCTTCGATCTGTGGGATTATTCCTCTTTCAAAGCCATTGGAGACGCTTTTGGGGGTCTGGTGGAGGTGAGCCCAGAAACTTCCATGGCTTCTGATCTATCGGAGGTCCAGCTAAAAGTGAGAGGCCCTGTGAGTATTGGATTTTGGTGCCAGGAAATCTTGTTAGGGTTTCTCAAAATTTTGGGTAGAAATTAGGTCGATTGGCGAAACACTACAAACTCCTAATTCTAATTTCAAACCAATCTCGGTTAACAAAGATCAAGGGCTTCTAATCAGGAACAAGTTATGGCGCCAGAAGAGGGTTTCACCGTCCGGAGATGGGGAAGATGAAGAGAGGAAAAAAAAAGCTTCGGAGTTGAGGGAAGTCAGAAAAGTACGTCTGGTCAGAACCTAAAATTAGGTAAACTAGGTGGAAAAGAGGGGGAGGCGTTGTCTGCGGGTTCTTGTACTTCTGGAGTCAGGGGAAGAGTGGTGGAGCCAGATGTGACAAGAGCTTCCAGCCCACGTGGTCCACAACGTCAAGATTCAGTAATTTTCAACTTTAATTCAAATTCCAACCAAAAATTTTCTACCCAACTCGTGCTTCTACCTGACCCAAAATGCACAGAAGAGGATGGTTCTGAGTCTCTCAAGTCAATCAAGTCAATGGGCCATCCGAAGCCTATCTTCTCTGTTCGTGAGACTGATATCAGTAGGCTCGACGCTGGCCCAGTAGGAATGACTTCCATTTGTTTCGGACCCGGTTTGGGGGCAGACCCACCAGGCTTCTCTTTGGGTTGTGCTCCTGGATGTTATGAAGACTCTTTAGCTATCAACCCAACAAGCTCTTCTTTAAACTCTAGTTCAATCTCTATGGGTATTCTTCTTTGAGAAGCCTAAAGAGGCAACTAAAGGCCAAGTTTCATAAGGAAGTTCACTCTTGTTCTAGCCTTCACCAACTTTCAAATGAAGAGACTTCAAGCAAAGGGAAAAATCAAGCTAGGGAGCGAGGCTCAAAGCTACCCGATGTCGGTGATGATTTAGAGATGGAAAACGGAATCCATGAGAAATTGTTACACCTTTTCGACAAAATCAAAGAAGTCGGTAAATGCTCGGGGATCGAATTTTCAAATAAAGAATTTAATTTTGTGTCTAATTCTATTCTAGCTCATGGGCATGCTTTCAAAGATGTTATGGATGCGGGTGATGGCAATGTAAGTTAATGCTTGTCTTATTTGGTTTTTCTTTATGTGGAATCTTTCTTTTTTTAATGTGTAAGATTATATCTTGGAATGTTAATGGTCTTGGAGACCCGGATAAACGCTCAAAATTAAAAAAGCTTGTGAAACGGTGGAAACCTTCTATTCTCATGTTACAAGAGACGAAGCTAAAGGCTTATTCCGAGAAGATTGTGCGCCAATGTTGGGGTGTTTCTCCTTGCAAGTGGATCGCTCTTCACTCTTATAGAAGTTCGGGAGGAATTTTGTTGATTTGGAATTCGGATTTGATTGAAATGGAAGACTTCCTTGAAGGTACATTCTCCATTAGTATCTCTTGTCGAAACTTGGAGGATAATTTCCGTTGGGTTCTTATTGGTGTATACGGTCCGTGTATTGTGGATGAAAAAGCAAATTTTCATTTGGAACTTTCCACCTTGCGTGGTTATTAGGCTGGTCTTCTTTTGTGCTTCAGTGGTGACTTCAATGAGATTAGATTCATGGAGGAGAGAAGGGGTTGTCGAAGAATTTCTAATTCCATGAAACTTTTTAATGATCTTTGTAATGATCTCGGCCTTGTGGATGTTCCTCTTGCCGGTGCTAAGTATACTTGGGGTAGACCGCCAAATAAGAAGAGCAAGATTGATCGCTTCCTCGTCTCTCCGGATTGGGAAATCCATTTTCCAAATATTACCCTCAAGCGCCTTGCAAGACCTTTCTCGGATCATTTCCCTATTGAGCTAGGCTCCTTGGATTCAGATTTGGGTGCTTACCCTTTCCGTTTTCAACTAGCTTGGCTTGAAGACACTAACATAATCCCCCAAATGAAAGTTTGGTGGGAGTCTTTTTCTTTTGTAGGTACGGCCGACGAATATTTTATTAAGAAGCTCAAAGCTTTGAAGGGGTTTTTGAAGGCTTGGAACAAAGATGACTATGGATGCATTGATAAAGCTTTTGATACGGCTCTCTCCAAGTTGAAAGAATTGGATGATCTAGAAGATAGGAGGGGTCTCACCGTTGATGAAGAAGACTCGCTAGTGTCGGCTAAGGCGGATTTTGAGTTGGCCCATAGGCGTCAAAGCGTAATGATTAGGCAAAAGTCTAGAATTAGATACCTTAAAGATGGAGATCGCAACACTAGCTATTTTCATCGTATTGTGAAGGGTCATAGAGCTTCAAATAACATCTACAACTTACTTATTAATGGTCGATGGACCGGAAACAAGGAAGAAGTTAAGTTGGGCATTGCAAATTATTTTGAGCTTGCGTTTAAGGAGTCTTCAAACTCTGGTCCAAGAATCAAAAATATGCGCCTAAAGATGATTGATGAGAGAGCTAGTGATTGGTTGGAGAGACCCTTTAGCGAAGAGGAAGTGAAAAATGCTATTTCTAACTTGGGAATCGATCGTGCACCGGGTCCAGATGGTTTTCCTATGAAGTTTTATATCGTTTGTTGTGATTTCATTAAAGAAGATTTGATTAAGGTTTTGAAGGAATTCCATGATCACAATATTCTTCACTCATCCTTAAAAAACAACTTCATTGCTCTTATTCCAAAAAAGATGAACGTCGAGGAAGTTAAAGACTTCTGTCCTATTAGCCTTGTTGGGAGTGTGTACAAAATTATTTCTAAGTATTTGACGGATCGTTTAAAGGTTTTTCTTCCCGCCCTTATTTCTCATTCTCAATCTAGCTTCATCAAAGGTAGACAAATTCTTGATGGAGTGTTGATTGCTAATGAATGTGTTGATTCTAGAATCCGTCAAAAAATGCCGGGATTGGTGTGCAAGCTCGATTTCGAAAAAGCCTTAGATAACGTAAATTGGAAGTTCTTAAATGAAGTATTATTCAAAATGGGGTTTGGTGGTGTGTGGAGAGGGTGGATTAGAAATTGTTTATTTTTCTCTAAGTTTTCGGTTCTTGTCAATGGATCTTCATATGGTTTTTTGGAAGTGAAAAAGGTCTTCGCCAAGGAGACCCTCTCTCTCCATTTCTCTTCTTAATGGTGGGTGAAGTTTTAAGTTGTATGTTGAGTAAGGCGCAAGATCTTGATCAAATCTCGGGGTTTTCGCTAAAGGAAGGAGGAACTAAAATAAATCATTTGCAATTTTCTAATGATACCATTGTCTTTCTCGATGCGAAGGAGGAGCAAGTTGCTAATCTTCGTTACCTTCTTCTTTGCTTTGAGTTAACTTCGGGTTTGAAGGTCAATTTCACTAAAAGTAGTTTATATGGAGTCGCGGTATAAGAAGGTATGGAATATTATGCAAACATGTTGGGATGCAAATTTGAAAGTTTTCCGAGTATTTACCTTGGTCTTCCTTTGGGTGGCAAAGTTGGAGGGTCTCAAAAATGGGAAAAAACTCTTGATATTTGCACGAAAAGGATCTCTTCTTGGAATGGAAAAACAATATCAAAAGGCGGTAAGTTAACTCTTGTCAAAAGAATTCTTACGAGCCTCCCTATCTATTATCTTTCTCTTTTTCTAGCTCCTTGTGCCATATCTAAGAAAATTGATAAAGTTGTGAGGAATTTTTTATAGGATGAAGACCAAAATACTAAAAGAATTCACAATATTGGGTGGAAGTTGGTTTCTACTTCGAAGGAAAAATGAGGGCTTGGCATTAGAAGAACTAAACTTGTGAATTCGGATTTGCTAAAGAAATGGTGGTGGCGTTTTGGCTTAGAGAAGGATGCGTTGTGGAGGAAGATAATAGTAGAAAAATTTGGAGTAACTTCTTCCGGTTGGGAAACTCTTCAACCCAAAGGTTCAAAAGGCGGTAGCCTTTGGTTTAACATCTACAAAGAGTTAGCGGACTTCAATAAGCATATCAAATTCAAGGTCGGTGCGGGAAAGGAAACAAGATTTTGGGAAGATGTTTGGATCGGGGAAAGGAAATTATGTGAATTGTTTCCTTCGGCTTACGAAGTATCAAGAACCAATGAGTTTGTGGTCGCCCGTATGTTCGTAATCGAAGACCATGGTATAAGGTGGAAGTTTATGGCTAGACAAAGGTACTCTCAAGCCATCTCAAATGAAGTCTCAAGAATTCTCAATCTTCTTTCTTCTTTCCATTTTCAAGAAGGTGTCCCGGATAATAGGATTTGGGATGGAAACGACAATGGTCTTTACACGGTTAAAGACGGCATAATGATTGAGGAGGAACATGAGCCACCAATTTTTATTACCGATGTAGTTTGGAGTAACAATTACCCTTGCAAAATCAACTTCTTCCTTTGGATTCTCTCTCATGATAGGGTGATGACTAAAGACAAGCTTCTAAGAAGGGGTATGGAGGTTTCTAATCTTTTTTGTTTTTGTGATGAAACCGATGAAACTAGCGAGCATCTTTTCTATGATTGTTGGAGGATTCGTAGGATTTGGGACTACTTCAAAGAAGGTATAAGAAGCAATTGGACCCATACTTCCAATGTCTCTTTTAATGTTAAATCTTGGAGTTTCAATTGGGGAGATGACCGTCTTAGCCGTATTTGGAACAATATTCCGATTGCTATTTGGTGGTGCATATGGAAGGAGCGTAATGCAAGAGTCTTCGAAGACAAAAGAAAAAGCTTGGAAGGTATCATTAGAAATATTAAACTTCAAGCTTTCTTTTGGGCCAATTCCAAAACTAAAATGTTAGGCTTAACCGCAAATTTGGTTATTGCTCTTTGGGACTCTCTTTTTCAGCCCCCTTGATTTTGTGTGTTTTTCTTTTCGGTGTTTTCTTGTGCCTTTTGTAATCATTGGGTTGAGGTACCCCCCTTAACTACCTCCTCCTTTCAATGAATCTTCCCTTCGTCCGATCAAAAAAAAACTACTTCGCTTTTCTCTTGAAGACAATCAAATTGATTTCTTGGCACCATATCTTCCATTTTATCTCCAGAAACTGAAAACCCAATTCTTCCCTTACCACGCACAGACTGCCATGTGCCCTTGTAACACCTGCAATTTTCGCATGGCGCTTACTCATGGACGCGTCATGGCCTGTGTAACACCCGCAATTTTTGCATGAAGCTTACTCAAGGACGCGTCACTGAGCCGAAGTCGCGTAAGTGAGAGCATCATAGTGCTAATGCACTATTATACCGTGATGCATGATTCAATGCATCACTGAGCCGAAGTTGCGTAAGTGAGAGCATCATAGTGCTAATGCACTATTATGCCGTGATGCATGATTGAAAATGCATCACCAAGCCAATGTTGCGTAGTGAGAGTGCATCATAGTGCTAAGGCACTATTGTGCCGTGATGCATTATTGAGAATGCATCACTGACCAATGTTTCTATTCGAGAGAGCATCATAGTGCTAATGCACTATTATGCCGTGATGCATGATTCAATGTATCACTAAGCCAATGCTGCGTAAGAGAGAGTGCATCATAGTGCTAATGCGCTATTATGTTATGATGCATTATTGAGAATGCATCACCGAGCCAAGAATACATCACCGTGATGCATTAGCGTGTTCAATTGTAGCTTACCTGAGAATGCTTCGCTTGGCTTTGACAAGAAATCTTCATTTTCGGCCTTGTGCAGTCGATGGATGTCACTTCCTGTTCTTATATTTATTTGTAGAAATGCGAATAAAACATATATAGGGAGGGAGATTTGCTTGAATGTGCATGAGCGGTAATGCACATATAAATACGACGTAGCCTATACGTTGGAACATACTTGATGCATAAGCTTCAATATGCTTGTAGCTTAACCGATGAGGCTTGAATGTGCATGAGAGGTAATGCACATATATATACGATGTGGCTTATACGTTGGAGCATACTTAATGCTAAAGCATCAATATGCATGTAGCTTAGCCTATAAAGCTTGCATTATGCGAAAGCATCATTCAATCGTGCTACGTACTTGAGAATGCGTATTTGCATAAGCTATGCACAAGCTAGTGCATACCTTGCGAAAGTCTTTCGTCATATACGGTCTAGGCTTTGCCTGGCCTTTGGCCTTGCGATGAAGTTGGAATCGAAGTTGACCTTTCCTTAATAGGATTAAGTTGCTAGTTCCTTTTGAATTGACCCTTGATGAACTACGGTCATGCTTGATCCCTTCAAGGTACGTGTTGGGTACGTAGGCAGACGCAATACAATGTATTGAGGTGCAACGCCTTGTCGCTCATATTATCTAATTTAGAGGTGATTGCGACATTATGGTAACTCATATCATCTGGCTCGGTGTTGCTAAGCAAGAGATGATTGTTGTTGCACTTGATGAGGTAGTTACATTTCATTTGATGGATGTTCACACTTTCTATCAAGCTATTCGGTATGAACGGAATATGCCTGGTTGCTGCACTCTTGGCAAGAGCAAGATCAGTGCATGTACCCAGTGCTTAGTCGAAGCTGAATTGATAAGGCAAAAAATTAGGCTTGAAATGTCCTAGGTGCTAGTCCAAGACATGAGTTAGGCCTAGGTGCTAGTCCAAGGCATGAGTTAGGCATAGACAATGATCATGTTTATGTGATGCTTGCCAAAGGCATTCACCATAGGCTTTAATGGCCTTGCACTCTTAGAAGAACAAGGGTAATGTAGAACGGTATAAACGTAGCTTGAATGATGTGGGAACTACGTGTCGAGTATAATGCTTACAAGGAATGCTTGGGAAGGCAAATATACCTGCATACGCAATGAGAAGTTAAGCTCTAAGGTCTGGTTACTCTCTTTTAATCGCGCATCAAGGAGTTCTGGCCTGCCCAGCGCAACGCGCCAGGAGGCGGAATTTCCCGGTCCGTGACAGCCCTCCTCTATAACTTGTTATTTCTTAAATTGTATTTACATTACAGATTCTTGATAGACCTCCTTTGTATCATGCTTCACCTCTTACACTTTTAATTTTTTAAATAACTTACTAGCTACATTGCACTCTTTCAAAACATGTCCTATAATTTTACAATGGCTATAATATTTTGGTTTGTTGGGCACATCAACCTCTTGTGAAAAGCTCCTCCCCCCTGCTATAACATTAATCTCATCCAGAACTTTTTTAGAAAAATTTATATCCACAAGAACATAGGCAAAATACCCATATTCATGATTAAGGGTTCTTTTATCAACAACAACTGTTGTACCTAGGGCTTTTCCAAGTGACAATAAAAATTTTCCAGACTATAATTCCATAACACAATCCTGGAAATTTAACCCATACCATAGCATGAGAAGTGCGTTGTTTTTTCTGGATTGAAACTTGGAAACCATTCTTGAATCCAAAGAACTTGTTGATCCACAATCCAAGCATCTTTATTTAAAATCTTCACTTTATCTTCTGAATCTTCAAGTTTGATAATAAAAAGACCTTTGGACATTGGTATAAATCTGCATCTTCTTTCTTCAATCTTCCATTGATCAATTAATGATTTCTTAACCTCAAGAAAACAGATCATTAAAGTTTAACCTTCCAATATGACTATATCTCCAAACCTCACAGCCCTCACGGAATAATTCAATTGGTATTTCCAAGGCTTTTTTCCCTTTTTTAATAGTAGGATTGGGTAGTGTTTTGAGATCAATACAAGTTGTATCTAATTTTTTTCTATGATTTTAACAAATCAACATATGTTGTACTAGGGTTAGCAGATGAACCACCCTCTAAGAAATTCACCGAAGCATTGTTAATGAACTCCTTATCTAAATCGGTAATAGAAGGATTGGTTATTAAAGTTGAAATTGAACCTGGCTTAATTCAGAACCACCATTCCTAATCAACTTAATTTGATCAAGATTAATGGAAAAAATCAAAAACCCTAGAAAAAACAAGCTAAAAATTCGGATATTAAACTTAATCACCTCAATGATCACTAAATTTTGTTCCGCCAGAACTACTTCCTTTAGCAAACAGAGATTCGACTTAATAAGGAAGCCAAGATTCTCTTGCTAAAGTGTAGCATTCTTTATGCCATAATCGAAAATCGTTGTTTTTAGCATTAATCTCGGTCTAAGTCAAGTGTTAGTCATCTGTTTTATTTTATTTTTGTTTTTTTTATATGTCTAACGTACGGTCTGACTCGGTTGATACATCTGACTCGAAGATATTTGAATCAGGTACTCGTTAAGCGTATATGAGATTAAATTCCAAAAACATATATAAATAATTCAAATTTTACAAATTCGACGAAGTAAAAAGAATAGCAAGTATGCAATAATACTTATATGATTTTGATAGGATAAATAATGGGAGTCAATTTTTATCATTTGTGAATATAAAACTGCTATAAGGGTGTACCAAATTATATAGGAATATACCAAATCCATATAATACAACACTATCATAGCCACATGATTTACTATATTTTGTGATTTGGTACATTCTTTCGTCAATCTTGGAAGCTGGAAGTTACGATGTCGGTGTAGTTATCGAGTTAACAGTAAGAAATATGCTACCCCTCATATTTTAGTGCTTTGTTGTGGGTATGCAAACTTGTAAAGCCAATAATTTTGAAGCTTCATTGTATTATTCGGATTAATATTATCTAAAAAATCGCTTTAAGTCACCAATACAATAATCTTTTATTCTCTAAAATCAAAAAGTAAAATAAAGTGAAACATCTGACGAACAAGATTACTGCGAATTTAATATTTGAGAAATTCTGATTCTACATAAAATTATTTATTTTCTTCTGCTTCCTTCTTTGGTACCGCATGCTGATGATTTTGTTTCTCTTTGTCATCGCAGTAGCACTTCATTGGTACTCTCCTATGCATCAATAGTGCTCCAAGCATCTTCAGCTCTTGTTCATCACGGTATATCTGAAATCCCAAAAATGATTAAATTTAATAAATCAGTAAAAAGTGGCAGAACACAAAATGGATCTTTTATGTATAACTTCTTTTATGTTCAAAATCCTTCTTCTGGAGGTTATAAAAATCATAAGCTAACCCAAATGCAAAAATTATCGCAAGTGTTCGAAATATTCCAAGCGCCTTTGGCTGCCTTTTGTCACGGGCTAAGATTTTGGACTAGACCGTGCGGCACTTGAACTCTTCAAGTAAGCCTAAAAGAACACAAGAGAATTGGAGACTTAGAGATTTTAAGTGGGAGAGTATTTGATTATAAGAGAGAGAATGTTACAATTGCTTAAGAGCTTGTTGGTAGATGATTTGAGCAAATGAGCTCTCCACCTTATATAGTATGCTATGGAGGATTCTAGAACATGTTCTAGAATCATCATCTTCTAGAGTATTCTATACTTTACAAGAATATACAAGGGAATATTCCTTATCCAAGAATATTCTAGAATATGTGGACTTCTCTAATATTCTAGGCTCTTCTAATGGACCTAGACTCTTGTCATGGGCCAACCCAATATGTGGGAAAATGGGTGGGCCGTGACATTCCCCCCCACCTATTATCGCGACGTCCTCGTCGCGGCTTGATTGTGAAATTGGTTGATCGCATCCTTGAATTGCCAGAGAGACGCTTTGGGCTCCCATGTTCCTTCTTGTATGGATGCATCTTTCCACTTCACTAAGTATTCTTTGCAAGGCGGCACTCCCTTCCTTCGAACAATCCGGTCAGCTAGTATCTCGTCTACAGCTTTGTCGAAAGAAGTTGTAATGGGAGGTGCACGTCTTGATACTCTCCGACTCTCGTCTTCCTCGTCCTTGTTGAACGCCTTTAGATTGCTCGCATGGAAGACGTGATGGATTTTTATCTTTGATGGGGGCTCCACTCTGTAAGGAGCTTTGCCCACTCTGGCTAGTACTTTGAACGGCCCTTCGTACTTGCGTAACAAGTCTTTGTGTAGCGGCCGAGTGTACTTGAATTGTTGGGACAGAAGCTTGACAAACACCATGTCACCAGCTTGGAACTCCACATGCCGCCTCTTTTCGACCCACTTCTTCATTTTCTTATCCGCCTTCATCAATTGGGCGTGTGCTAAGTCTCTTTGTTGCTGCCAATCCTTCGCGGTCTTGTATGCTCCGGGGCAAGCACCTGCATAAGAAGTGGCCAAATTATTTGGCGTCAAGGGTTGCTTCTTCAATTTAGTCACTTTCGGTGGGGACCTTTGATAAGGTGCTTTTGTGGGAGGCTTAGCGCCAGGCTCCAGCTCGATCGCATGATCGATCTCCCTTCTTAGCGGTAACTTCTTGGGCAGCTCCTTCGGCATCGCGTCCTCGAACTCTTCGAGAACCTTCTTCATGCCTTTAGGAACTTCTTCAACTTGGGTAGTCGGTTCCTCCTCCTTCATTGTTGCTATGAAGGTTACCTCACCCTTCTTAAACCCTTCTGAAAGTTGTAGCGCCGACAGCACCGTGGTCTTCTTCTTTTCCCTAGTCACCGGGATAACGTGTGTTGATTTTTCTCCGAGTATACACAAGGAGTCAAAATGTGGCATTGGAATGGCACGTTGTTCGCACATGAACTCCATCCCCAACACCATGTCAAGGTCATCCATAAAGATCACCGAGAAATTGACAGATCCCTCCCACTTGTCGAGATGCATCTCCACACCACGTGCTACGCCTACTAGTGGCTTCGCATCTGAGTTCACCGCCTTCACGGTACCTCCTCCTTTAGCGAACTTCATGCCTAGCCGCAATGCTTCTTTCTTGGACACGAAGTTGTGTGTGGCTCCCGTATCCACTAAGGCGCGGGAGGTCTTCCCATTCACCTTAATGTCTACGAACATGAGAGTCTTGTCCTTGCTCTTGGATTTCTCCGTCTTAGCTTGGACACTACTTAGCACTTGGAGAGAACTCATCATGGAATCTCGTTCCTCGTCGGATCCATTTTCCTCCATCAACGCACTAAGTTTACCCTTCATCGGGCAATCAAGGACTTTATGATCTCCATCACATAAGAAGCAAGAGTAGGAGGACTTACCTTTATCTTTATGCTCGGAAGTTTTGTCTTGCCACGAAAGATACTTTTTTGAGGTATGCCTGTCTCTATCCTCCTTCGCTTCCCCACCTTTGGCATGGTGACTTCTTGAAGTCTTCCCTCTTTCTTCGAAGCTTGGACTTGTATTCTCGATCAAGGTCTCGGCTACAGCTATTTCCTCGGTCAGCGTTTGCACACGATGGCGATCCAGCTCTTGTTTTACCCATGGCTTTGTTCCGCACAAGAAGTTAAAGATCTTCTCTTCCTCAGACAGGTTGGGTATTTCTAGCAACAAGTTTGTATACGTCTCGGTATACTCTTTGGTTGTACCCGTTTGACGAAGATACTTCAACTTCGCTCTTGCTTCATAAGCCGCATTCTCCGAGTAGAAGTATTTCTTAAGACCGGCTTTAAAATCTGACCAAGTAGTGATAGTAGCCATACCTTGCTGAATCTCTTGGCTTCAAAGTCTCCACCATGCTAAGGCGTTCTCCGTGAGAAACATCGTAGCTCTTTTTATCTTCCTTGCATCATCCTCCATCTCCATGTGCTCGAAATACCTTTCGCAACTCCATATGAAAGTATCAATCTCCTTCGCGTCTATTTTCCAATTATACGGTGTTGGCTTGGGAGCATCCTCTCTTGAGAGTCTGCTTGGCCCCTCGTGCATGGCTTGGTTTATGGTAGCCCTTTTGCACAATACCAATTCTCCTTTCACCACCTCTAGCTCTTGCTCAACTGATAGCAATTTGGCCTTCACCTCCTCCACGGCATCCTCCACCGTATCTTGGATTCGAGCTTCTGCGTCCATCTTGATACCGTCCACCGCCTTGCTTATGGCCTCCTCGAAGGTATCTTTCCACCTTTCAAGAGTTTCCTTCGTACTCTTCCTCGGCGCGTATAAGGAAATCGCTCGCTTTTCCATACGTACCATTCTTGCCTCAAGACTTGTTTGCGTATCCTTGGACTTGCCCCTTTTCTTGGCCTGGCCATCGACACCTTTCTCCATGGTATTGTTGCTATTAACGTCAGTCATTCTTGAGTCTTAAGCTTCGCTCTGATACCAACTGTCACGGGCTAAGATTTTGGACTAGACCGTGCAGCACTTGAACTCTTCAAGTAAGCCTAAAAGAACACAAGAGAATTGGAGACTTAGAGATTTTAAGTGGGAGAGAATATTTGATTATAAGAGAGAGAATGTTACAATTGCTTAAGAGCTTGTTGGTGGATGATTTGAGCAAATGAGCTCTCCACCTTATATAGTATGCTATGGAGGATTCTAGAACATCTTCTAGAGTATTCTATACTTTACAAGAATATACAAGGGAATATTCCTTATCCAAGAATATTCTAGAATATGTGGACTTTTCTAATATTCTAGGCTCTTCTAATGGATCTAGACTCTTATCATGGGTCAACCCAATATGTGAAAAAATGGATGGACCATAACACTTTTCATGAAATCATTTGAATGACCCATTGCAGATGGCAGATGACAAGCAAGATTTTCCTCTTAATCTTTTGATTAATACGCTTGCTTATATATATAGGAAGCACTGAATTCGTGTTTAACCAACCAACCTCTTTAACCCAACAATATTTGATATTGGTTGAACATACATCTTCTTTTTCTTTTGCTTCAAGATTTATTTTTTTTTACTTTTTCTTTTTTAAATCCATTGGATCTATCCATATCCATTGGATATCGGATCGGATGCAAATGGAGCCAAGTCCAATGGATTCATCGGCTTCTCACCCCGTAAAGCATGGTTCGAAACCGAAGAAAGAAAACAATATTTTGCTAAACCTTAAGAAGTGAGAGAGTCTTGAGTGTCTGAGAGAAAGAGAAGAAGAAGAAGGGGGAGACAAAGAGAATGGCGGGAGTTGCAGAACCACAAAACAGACATGGAGGAGGAGGAGGAGGAGGAGGAGGAGGAGGAGGAGGAGGAAGACGTCATCATCTTCAAGCTAGAGGACCACCACCACCACCACCTCCTCGTCCTTTAATTGATCGTGAAAAGGTCGATACACAATTTCTAGGGTTTAGGGTTTTTTATCAAAACAATCTCTTTTACTTATGTTTAAAATTCTCTAATCTGATTTCTTATTGGTTAAAATTTTCTTCTTTGTTGTTTGTTTGGGGTGTTGCCAGACTTGCCCTTTATTACTTCGAGTTTTCACTAAGGTATGTAATTTATCCCGCGTTTACTTTCATTATTATGCGTAATGTTGAATAACTAGGTTAATTTGATGAAAAGGGCTTTCTTTATCTTCGATTTGATGAACGGAAGGTTCTTCCTTTTTGGGTTTTTCGTTAAGTTAGGTTAATTAGTTAAGCTTGCTGCATGGTAGGTAGTAATCTGATTAGCTCAAATATAGATTGGCTCATTATTATTTAAATAACTCTATGTCTTTGAATCTTTGATCTTGTAATCCTAGTTACTCATCGGTTTTCAAAGAAACATTATTTCAGAACATATGCAGGATAATTCTCATTATGTGCACAAGTGCAATGTTATTAGGGTTTGGTTGAAATGTTAGTCTTGTTGCTAATATATGGGAGGGTTTGCTAGTTGTTGTCAGTATATACTCTGTTGGTATCTAAATCAATCTCTTTACATGAGTCCAAAGTGCCAGACTAGAAAAAGACTGGTCTACCTTGACACTAGCTTAAACTGGGTAGGATGTTATGTACTTACGTTTAGCATTCTTATGGTTTGAAACTTAAAAGCCCTCTACGAAAACATGTTTTTCTTCTTCTAGCGTCATAAATGCTTATTTTTGCTTATGTGGATGATGTAGACTAAGGGATCTTTATGTTAATGCTAGCCTCACTCAACTACGACTGTCTTCTTGTCATTATTTGATGTCAAATATGGCGTTTCGATGATTTGCCTTATGCGAATGTTGTAGAGAGAGGAATCTTTATGTTAATGCTAGCCTCACTCGACTACGATAGCCTTCTTGTCATTATTTGTTGTCAAATATGGTGTTTCGATGCACAGTTCCATACATTGTTTTATTAGTTGCCAGTTTGTCTGAAGTAAGCATGTGTTACCAGTATTCACATTTGAGTCCTAAATTTTTTTTGTAGGTTGGAAGTCATCATACTAAGGAAGACTTTGCAGTGAGGGGCAAGGAACCCAAGAAGGAGGTCCAAATTTATACATGGAAGGATGCTACTCTTCGTGAGTTAACTGATTTGGTATGTGAGAGTTTTTTACTTCTCATCTTCTTTTTCAATTTCTTGCAGTATGTCTACTATATTTGTTTTCTATAACCTTGGTCACATTCAGCGGTATTTGCTTCTAATTGAAGTTAGATCTTTTCATTAGGTCAAAGAAGTTGCTCCTGAGGCAAGGCGAAGAGATGCAAAATTATCATTTGCATTTGTATATCCCGACAAGAATGGTCGTTTTGTAGTAAGACCGGTAAGCAGTTCTTCAACGTTTCTTTTGATGTTGAAACTTTACATTTTGGTCAGCGTTTATTTTGACAGCACAGAGAAATGGGTAAAATTAGTGACACTAGGCCTCTGAACTATTATATGTACACTGCCTGGTTGCCTTTCGTCTAGCCTCAGTGGCTCATGAAATAAAGTTAGGTTTGTTTCAAGGTCCAAATAGACCTGTATGCTTATTAAAAGTTTCAAGAATTTTGGTTCTCTAGAATCCTCAGAAGTCTAATTAATTCTTTCAAGTTTTAAGAATGTTAGATGTTAACAAGTACAGTATGCAGGTTCGGTTAGTGATGCCGTTCTTGTTGACCAAGGGTAGGTAACAAATTACATAGATGATTGCAATTTTCTTGATAACGCGTTCTCAGCGGGGACGTTTACTGTTTATACAACCACTAAGATGGTAGAATTATGGAATTGACTGCTCAAATCCACAACTTTCACATTGTGGGATCTAATTTCCCATCTACCAGTCAACAAAATCTTACTAAGATAAAGATATTCACTAGGAATCCGATGATAGAAACATTGTAATTTTGATATTTTTTCGTGTCCGAAGGTTGGAATGATCCATTCACATGGGATGGGGAATGTGAGAAGACAGGATGACCAGAAGGCATTGGCTGACCTCAGCTTCCAGGTAAACCTTTAGAAAACATGTTAGTTAATGTTTTATATCTCATCCTCCTTCATATACTTAAAGTTATTTACTCGGCTAGTTATGGTTTTGAATTATGAAGATTGGAGACTACTTGGATGTGGCGATATTGTAGAGAAGAAACTTTGTTGATGCATGAGTGAGCGGCAGGGATTTCGTCGATGCTAGAAGCTTATTTGGAACCGTATTGTCATGGGTTTTAGCTTTCGGTTTTTCTCATATGTGCTCATGAATGTTTTCCTCTTCTCTCGCATTGTACAAATATTATGAGTATGCTTTTAAGGAAACACACTGAACTGTATATCAGGCTTTAGGCCTAAATGGAGGTTTCGCTTTCCTTGCATGATGTCGTTGACTGAGCTATTGAAAGTTAATACTAACATTATATCATTAGTAGAAGTGTAGTTGTAAGTTTAAATTTTACTTGCTTGGATATACCCAGATCCCAAATACTTACATAACATGCTTTTGAATGCATAACATAGCAGCATTTTTAAGGCTTCTCAGGCAACAGATGGTAAGGATTGTTGAGCTGCGACTTGTGTAAATTTAAGTTGCTTTTGTCCATCTTTGCATCCGGATATGTGGAATGATTTTGTGTGGGCACAAGTTCATTCAGAAGAAGATTCAAGTAGTACAATAATATAGTGCACCGGATTAAAGGGGTGTTTTTAAATTATCAAACTATTTTATCAACAAACAACATTATCATGAACATCAGCACTGCAAATTGGCCAGCTTTAAGTTTCAGCATAGTGAATCTACCTATAAGACTGCTTCCCTTGATAGTTGCTAGCAGCATATAATACATTACATACTTCTTTCAATTCTGTTGGTATCCAAGTATAAGAATATACATATTAACAGACTTGAAAAGTTACAGATAGAACAAGGTGGGTCTCCTCTCAGGTTATCATTCTTCCGACGATACCCAAATTACTTAGTATACTCGGAACCAATTTACCATCACAGGTTAACAGTAGAGAAGGTTGGAGTCTTTCAGATAGATGTCATCCTGCATGTATGAAGCCATCATGAAATAGTTGACTATAAAGCACAGGCATCATACTGGGATAACAGATTGCTAAAGCATGCCAAATGTGAAAAATGGTGGTCCAGAGTCTCCAGACCTGTTCACATCTCAACAGACTCTTGATTGTTAGAACAATCTTCAAACGACCATGATATTCTAACACACAAGGGAATTACCTCTTATCAAGCTTGTTCTGGCAATGTAATCAAACGAGTTCTGGAATCATATAGTAGTGGAGTGCCACAGCTGAAAAACAGATCATGGATTTTGGTCAAGGCTATAAACATTCCCAAGAACCAAAACAAGCGAACACATATAATATCAGCATACAAAAAAAAACCAGCTAATGCACGATCATGCAGTTTTGTGAGCTTACTTTGTGCATTTAACTGTATTTGTAACACCACCGCTAGCTATTGATAATATTGTTCCGAAGAAGGATGTATTTTCAGTTCCACAGTTCGGACAGGCGCCCTGGAACATAACATATGTTGCTAAGAACATGCTTTGCTGATCACAATTTCTAGTATTGCCAAACAGGATAAAGATTCAAAAGATACCTTTAGGATCAGAAAATCTTTCACGATAGTGTTTGTGAATGTTTGAGATAGATAGAAAATGAGGGGCAGAGCAGCAAACCATGTGAAAATGAAGCTGAATGGCTCTGGAAGCTGCATTGAATTGACAAAAGTTATTCAGGACAGAACCAAAAGTTTCATACAATGAGATATAAATGAGTAAAGAAGCTTGTTCAAATTTGAAACGAATTGCTACACATAAACGGGGAACATGCTGACCTCCAAAAGATATGTGATTTCAAATCCAGTAATGTCATCCAGGAAGAAGAACCTGTTGATATCAAATGCAAGAACATAAATCTTAAAGTTCAACCGCATTTTGAAACACCAACAAAACCGTGCTTTCATTGAAGTCAGAGTAACACATTACAAATAGATTCAAAGGTTAATACATATTTGTTTAAAAGCTTAGTCGTACGCAGCATGTTTGACTGCAAGATATTACTAACCACATGTTATGACCAAAACAAATTTGAAATTAGAGGAAAAAAGGTGCATCTGATATTAGAGCCCTATGGAAGGTTAATTCGAGTTTCTAATAGACTTCATACAGTCAAATTGATTCATAAAGTTGCGGTATCAGCAAAACAGAAAAATTAGCAGAACCACATTTCAATAGAACTTTAAAGTTTAAAATACTAGTGCTTTCACCAGATTGAAGATGCCTTAAATTACGAATAGACTGATGTAAAAGGCACCAAGCGCCATTAGTTTATTTGGCCATACAAAGATCGAATTCTAATGACATAAAGGGGGATTTCATCTAAACAGTCAAAACTCACTAGTGTAACTTGCTTTCTACTTATATTATCAATGCAGATATAACAATGTTACTCACAACGTAAGTGCAACGACAGCTGCTGGGACTTGCAGTAGAAACATCTTAACATAGTCAACCGTCAAATCGCTGTAGACCTGTAAAGAGAATAGCGAGCACACACTACTAAGTAAGTAGTTCTGGTAGTAAGCACCGGAGCTCAAAATTGCAGGAAATACTTACTTAATCCAAGAACAATTGCACTAACCATAGTTTGAGAAGAATTGCATTTATCAGATAGGTAGTTAACCACTACATACCTTTTTACTACGAAGACTGCATCTTGGACCCTCTGCAACAATTTCACTTCCGTCGATCTATAAAAATCACAGAAGAAGAAAGATACAGACTAAGTAAAATACCTCAATACAAATTTGCCTTAGACCACCGAGTCGCATTTTTTATTTCTTGATGTTATGGTTATAGACCAACCTTGAGTTGTAATTTCAATTCGTCGTACTCCTTGTCTGTCATTATAGGTTTCCCAGACACGTAGGCCATTGAAGCTTCCAGAAACTTTTGTTCACTCGAACCTGCATTAAAAAGAAAATGACAATGTCATATGAATTTGGTCATACAGAGGTTAAGTACGGAGTAAACAGCTTGTGATAAAATGCTCAACGAATTCGATACTACGAGTACTAAACAATAGAAGAAATGCATACTTAGCATCACAACGCTGCTTCCTTCCCACATCAGTTCTTCCTTGAGATTATCAAATTCTTCATTTGACATGGTAGCCTTCCCCTCATAGTAGAACGACTAGAAGACATAGGCACAAAGAAATGCATCAACACTAAACAAGATTTCTCCAGTGTCAGTTATGTAAGTAAGTATAATAAAGGAATCAGCAGAAAGAAATCCATTACGCCAGGAATTGTAAGAAGAGTGTTGAGATAGCCAAGTCAAACCATCAGCTAACGTATACTACATCCGCCCCAAGAAAAATGATACTTTCACTTTTTCATTTTTACCTAAAAATTGGCCAAATTGAAAAAATGAAAGTATCACTTTTTTTGGGACGGAGGGATTACTATATACTAGTTATACTACACAAAAAGTTTCCCCAATCTGATAAATCGTTTCATGAATTCTAGTTGATAAAATGAAAAGGTAGTAGTATAAAATAAAAGTACTTGGAGTGCTTGGAGAAAATCTTGCTCAAGTTCCCCTACTGTCTTCTTCTCCCTCCTGTCTATACTACAATACTGCAAGACATTACTGTCAATAATCTCGTCTTCCGAAACCTGGTCTGAAAATAAGATCTGAAGTCAGAAAATACGCCATCCTAAAAGTGGTAAGTTCGTTTCGCAAAATCGCTTAATGACCTTACAATTAAGTGAATTTTGTGAAGTTAAATTTGTTACTTATATTTGAAGTCTGAATACAATAAGTAATGCTATTGCTAGTATAATACAATAACCTTGTTCTTGATCAGCAGCTTTAGCTGAAATAATGAAAACTCTACGCCGTGCAAGTGCTTTGTGATCGATAAACTTAGCGGAAGAATTGAAGTGAAGCTTTGCTGATGAAGAAGAAGAAGAAGAAGAAGAAGAAGAAGAAAATAAGTTGGAAGGTTTGTGAAGAAGTGGAGGGGAGAATGAGAGACGAGGAGAATTGAGTGTAAAACCCAATTGGGTTACCATTTTTGTTGCTCAGATGAGGTTCCAATTTTATCGGAGGCTTGTATTGAAGGTTGTTAATTTATTGTTTAAGGTAGACATGAAAGAAGAGTAAGGAATATTACGGCTGAGGAATTCTATTTTATTTTTATTTTTTTGAAAGATAAGGTAATGAAGAAGTGTGTGGAGGGAAATTTTGATTGTTATTTTTTGCTCATCGTTTGAATGGCAAATGTGCCAAGTCATTTGAGAAAAGACAAAAAAAGTGTGACACATGGAATAGAACTCGGTCTGGGCACGAGGTATGCTTGTGTGATAGAGCATCAGTATAATGTGGTATAGGCAAGATTTTCACAATTTACTCTATTTGTGCCAACTTTCATTGGCTCTTTCCCCACCAATTTAGTAATAAACAAAGTATTACTTGTTTTTTTGTTGGACTTTTCGTGGTTTGGACTATGTTTCGGATTATAAAAGTGAGCAACATCAACTATTTTCTGGAAATCAGCTTACAAAGATGCATCATAATATTGCATACCGTCTTAGACTCTGGAGTACTCTCAGAATGTGACGTTTACGGGTTATTACGGCTCCCTGCCCGTTCTACACCCCAATTTTGTATTTATAGGACGTTTTCCTCCTCTACTTAAATACTTAGATCTATCATTTCCTCTGCTGTACTTGTACTGCTTAACAGATAATTAATTTAACACTCCAGATTCTAGATGTCTGTATGTGGGGGATATAACAAGGCCATGCCGCATGCGCGTACACTGTGTAGTACTTATACGTTTGCAAAACAATATCTATGAAACTGTTATTGTTGCAGTCCGGAGAGGGGAATACTAGTGACTTGCTAGATATGGTTCTTGATCCATCCCATCAAAATGGAATTCAGCTTCAACGTCATGAAATCATAGCTTTACTTAAGGTTATCACTATACTGTATTTTCTCTGTGAATTCTGTTATAACTTGTATACAGTTCTTTTGACCCTTTTTGACTGAAGCAGTAGTGTTTAGTGTTTGGCAATGTATTCAAATAAAAATATGATTCATGTGAATCAATCAGGATTTTTTTGCTGCCGGTATGGATACTACCTCGTCCACGGTAGAATGGGCAATGTCGGAATTACTTCATAACCCATCTAAGATGATAAAAGCTCAACAAGAGCTTTCAGACATTTCAAGGAGGGACCGACCAGTTGAGGAATCAGATATTGTTCGACTACCATACTTGCAAGCAGTTGTGAGAGAAACATTGCGACTTCACCCACCAGTTCCGTTTTTTAGTTCCTCATAAAGCAGAGAGGGATGTTAAAATTAATGATTTTGTTGTCCCTAAAGGTGCTCAGATACTAGTCCATGTATGGGCAATTGGACGAGATCCTACCGAATGGAAGGACCCAACAAATTTTTAGCCCGAAAGGTTTTTTGATTCGAAAACTGATTATAAAGGTCAAGATTTTGAGTTGATTCCATTTGGATCCGGTCGTCGAATTTGTCCTGGTTTACCACTAACACATAGAATAGTAGTATTATAGATTGTACAGGTCTTTATGCCTCATAAAACGGCTTCTTTGTTATGCATCTTATATGAAAGAGATTCAATTTCTATAATATATATCATATATCGCTTCCTATTATTAATACTTTTTTCATGGAACCAATCATGTTTATCGCAAGTTGTTTGGTGGAAGATGTCCAAAATGGAATGCCACCTATGTATTTGAATAGACCATACAAAAACAAGTCTAATGATCTGGTCTGCTTTTCCAAAGCGTGAAGTCTCGTTGCACTTGGCATCATTTTTTTTATAACCTGTCTTTTCCGAAATCAGTTTAGACTGGAGACTCTGACTCAATCCGATTGTAGAGTGAATCATGTTTTTCCCTTTAAACAATTGAGCATTTCATCTTGATGACCAATCTACCAAGCAATCATCCATCTTTTTTGGCGCCAGTCCTTTGGTTGCATCTATTGGCTTGACTTTCATTTTCCGGGTAGTTAGGAATACAAGAATTTGGTATTTGGCCGGGTTGCGGCACCATTGGGGTTGCACCTGATAGGATTGTGGCACCAATTGTAATTGTAGTCGGTTTAGGTTTTGAGTGTGCTTTCTAGTCAGGATACCAATGGAAGTCCAATTCCCGATCCACAGTGTTAACCTACCAGAACCATGACAGGGTTTGCATCAGCCCAAGACTAGATCGCTCACTAAAAGTAGACTGTTACTATTGGCGCATGGGGGTGCCCATAACAGTTTTGTGGGTTTTCAGAAACCTAAACAATGGGTATATAATACTCCCTCCATCCCAGGAAAAAAAAAGAGGTGATATTAACTCTTTTTCTGGGACGGAGATAATAACATTTGAAAGAGCCGTGTTAATTAAAAAGCTTACCAAAGCAGGTCCACCAATCCATGAGATCCATGAGATGAAAAAAACAAGTTAAATTAACATACTGCATCAAGCATTTCATTCAAAACCAGAAATCAGAAACATTCAACTAAAAATAATAATCTTCGACCATCACAGAATCACTAATTTGCAACAATATCCGTGAGCGTTCACGACCTGACAGACAATGCAATCTAGCCAGGTTATACATTTCTCCGACATTCAAAAGATTTTGACACTGCCCGCTCATGTTTAATTTCCAATTTATGAAAAACATGTGCACAGCGACGAGGTAAAATATGCTGTCTTGTCGATTCCAACAAGGTCAACCTCCTCTTCATCATTTAAATTTCCCTGATAACAATGAACAAAGAGACCGGACTCAATTGAATGTGTGAACTATGTGTTTTTTTACACAACACCAGAATCAGAAAACATTAGCAAAAATATCATCAACGATAGCTGGCTCATTAATTTGCAGCAATAAGCTCTTGTAAGCATTCACAAGCTAACACAATGCAGTGATATATTATCTGCGATCCCTTGAGCCAAAACTGGAAGTTGGGTGCCACCTTTATCTAGGGATCTTCGTTAACACCTAATTAACCAACCTAAGCTCTAAACTTGGTCTCACTTCTTTCACTGAAGTTAAGGCCCCACTCATTTGTCTTTTCATTTATGTATCACCTAGATTCGGTTTTCTAGTTGGAAAATACTGTATGACTAGCCCCGTGGCTGCGCCTGGCCTCTCCGCAGCTCATGTTACCCAAACACCTCGCCCCAAACAACATAGATGCACTCTAAATCAGGTTTAGACACTTCCACAACATTCAAAAGAAATTCACATTGCTTGCTACCTCTACCTCTACCTCATGTTTTTCCTGATATCCTAAATTTCTTTCTTGAGGTGGATTGCTTTTAAGGTGTCCAATCACTCAAAAACGACAGTTTAAGAATCTCAAGATTATTCCAAATGAAGAATAAAAGGAAGTCTAAAAAGCTTACGCACACAATAATACTTCATTGAAGGTAGACATTTTTTCTAAACGATATAGCCACAAATCCGGCTTAAGACTAAAGCCACATCAAGTGCATGAACAACTTTAGGCAATCAACACTCACCAGCAGAGAAACTCACCTGAACGAAGTATATTCATGCCACAGAATTTTATAAAACTCTAAACTTCTTTATCTACTCAATTTTTCATTGCACGGATGAAAAGAAGTTAAGTATGACTTAGAATGTGTCTACTAGAAAAATATATTAAACAATAACAAGAAAGAGGCAAAAACACTCACATTGACAAAATATTCATCCCAGAATATTGGGTAAAAAGAAATTTCTTCCTTATGTTGCCCAATATTCTGTGACAACGTCAGTAACAGAAACCAGTTTCTCCCCAGCCTAAATTAACAGTGACTTCAATATGTTTTGTGACCTAGCTCACGGTCTGGAAACTACAAAAGATAAGGAAACTTGATACTAGGCTCCTCGTAATCAAAAGCAAATAAAAAATCTTTATAATGTTTACTTGCAGGAGTGCGTGTGTTTGATTTTATTGCATTTTAATTTCATGAGTTATATATATTTCAAGACTAGCATAGAAAAGTACTTCCCCATATTCCGTCCTTCTCATGGATGTGGTCAGAACCTGTCCGAAACTTTCTTCTCCACAGATTGACAACTTGCCAGCATCCATAAGTTTCCCGAAGAATTTCAAGCCAGTAGGAATCTATATCCAGAGAGGCTCGTCAAAGATGAAATGCAAGCACAAAATCGGTTGAGTATTGTATATGACAAGTTATGGCCAATATTATCACACCTCAAAACATGGGCGGTTCAGTTTCTCACTCAAACAATCAAGTGCACCACTTGTAGGCATCGATTGAGCTAGACCCTAAAGAAAAAGATGCACATGTACATTTTTCATTTCCACAAAACCAAAAAACATGAAAATATAGAAGGAAAAAGTGCATAATGATACTACCTTGGGACCACTCTTGATAAAAGGAATCGCGGTGATGGCATCCTAATTTGAAGGAATAACAAAGAAACCACCGCCTAGAACCATGTTACCATCACCATCACCTGACCAACAGAAAGAATTTAGTTGATGCTCGATAAATTTAAATCCTCCAATTATAATTCAATCTAGAGGCACATGCAAGCAAAAAGACGGAAAAGGCTCCAGTAAGGAGATAATGCTATCACTGATGATAAAAGGATACACACAGGAGGCACTGTAACAATTTCAGCAGACAAAAGTATTCAAAGAGGAACAGCCATTATATTTGCAGATTCAGTAACTTATCAATGAATAATGATTGATAATTTGAGTCCAACCGAATTAGGGGGGGACTTAAAATGGGTCGTTATGTTGGTTTAGAACAACAGGACATGTCAAGGCTACACCACAAAATAAGCTGACGTAGCGTTGAACATGCATTCCAATGTCCACGGATTCTGTTCTAGCTCACTCAGATCCACTCTAGTATGGTTTGAACAGTTGGAAGCCAATGAAAAAAAATAAAAATGGACACATTCAGAAGTACAAGGTTTCTGAATCTGGCAGTGCATGAAACCAACACAAAACTTGTATAATGATGGTCTTACCATCACTTGCTGCACCAACGTATGGAGCATTCTCCCATACATGATGTCAACCAAATCCTTGGCATACCTGTTTCAAGAGGATAGCTTAATCAAACCATCTTTGTTTTGATGAGAAAAAATAATTTATGACAGTTTCATGTTCTTACGTGAAATTAGGGTCAGGATGACGATACCCAAAATCTTTTAATGGGACCCCATTAACAATGGAAGCCTACAAGATTCTCCTAATAGCTATCATCAACAACTTCATCAAAAATTTGGATGTAGGTAATACAGACATTTGGTGGTCCAAAACATACAGGATTGGCTCCTAGTGTATCCACGAAGATCGATTTTGCATAAGCTCTGGTGACTGCATGCATAGGAACAAATATAAACCTGAAAGGTTTCACAACTTATAGATATCAAACCAGGAAGGTTGGCTGCAAAAAGGAAACAAAACACAGAAATTGCAACAACAAGATGTCCTAGTGCTAACTCAAGATAAAAGTAGAGGGACCAGACTTGAAGTAAGAGCAAAAAATTTACTCAGGTAGAAATATTAAGAAGAATGAAACTGTCTCAGAAGTGAGCTTACAAAATTGAAGATAGAGGCAACATTAGAATCACATTCCAACATCACTGAGAGAATGCTGCATATCAAGAGGGCCAATTACTAAGATTTAAATAGAGAGTCCTGAAACATTTTACCAAGTAAAATATGCAAAACAAACTCCTACATGGGGTCCCGAACTTCAGATGATGAGATATAAGAGCATTATTGTGGTCTTCCTAAGAACTTCTATCAAAAGAATTAGCACTATTTTGGTTAGTGAATAAGGTATTATTAGTTCATAAAGAAGGCAATAATATCATCTCTAAATTTGAAAAGCCCGCATAGACAATAAATGATTTGAATCATTAAGCTCAAAAATAGAAAACCTATCCTTTTGATTCCTAACAAAATGCACTCACAAAAGATAAAAAAAGGAGCAAAGGAGAGATAAAGACCAATTGTGGTCTAACTTAAGATTTTGGATTTATATGGATAATGCACCAAAAATCCCACTTAAATGGTAAAATTGTCAGGTAAACATTGCATACCAGAAATCTGATCGGGATAAAAGACTTTTAATAAGTGGGAAAGCACATATATATTGCATAGATAGCTCTCAATCAGGAACAGTAAACCAAAACGGTAAATATCATTTAAAGTTTCTTCTGTATTAAGTTACCTTCATTAGCTCCTAGTAGTCTGCAACAGGGTCTATCAGTTCCACGCTGAAGCTCCCATATTCTGTAACTCCTAGACGAGACAACATATGGAATGGCTGCCGTCTTGGTTTCAGAAACCTGCACATATTATTTTTTAAAATCAATTGTTTTTCATCATTAACGGGAAAACAATAAAAACTGGTCTTAGTGCAAAGAGAGCAAGGACAAGTAGTTGAAGCTGATCCCAACAAATTCCCTGCCCACGGAAATCTACCGGAAAAATTCTTGACTCCTAAGGTTAGCTCTTCCTAGAAGAAACTTTAGCCCTTCCTAGAAGAAACTTTACTGAAATTGGAAAAGTGACACGATGTATGCTGGAGAAAGTAGACTCTTGAATCCGACCTGTATTATATTATCTCAAAATCTCTCATGACAACCAGAATCTCCTAGAAAATTCTGATTCTAGATGAGCCTTAGTAGTACTGTAGAGTCTTGCTTAAGACAAAAAAAAACACAGCAGAAAGACAATCACATGCATGCACTATAAGCTTTCCATGTAAAATGAGATGTGGTAATAAGAATAAGGTCCAATTAGAAGCTGAGGTGAATGGACCTACAGACGGGTGAAAACAACAAAAGAGGAATGATGAGAATGATAAACACGTTACAGATGTATAGATACATACAGAAAGAGTATCCCCGTGGAATTTGTCAGTAATTGAATTCTGGTGCAGGTTGACCACTGTTGTAGTTGAACTGTAGCGATAGCACTTTGAGTAAATAAATCACCAACAGAGAGTTTAAGAGTTATACAACCCCAAGCGATTCTAAAGGAGCAAGTCATATGGGATTCCACAAATCTGTGGAATCCCAGAGACCACTACAGGCTCCAGTGAAACACTCTCCAGCCACCAAAGTTTCTGCCTGTTAACGTGATTTTCTTTTTAAATCAGGTCCTATGTTTGAGGTTATATTTGGGGCCACAACTGTATCACCTATCTAACGTTCTAAATCTGAAACATGCTATTACATTGACTCACATTGATACCCCAATCATATTCAGGTCCACCAGGATTATGGTTTGGGCTCATTATAAGACCACCATTGGCCTTAAAGATATCAAGCAACGACTGAGATTTGAGCCACAAATAGAGATGCCAAAGATTAGAGAAATGAAAAACTTTCTGGCCTTCAGTTTGCGTATAAAGGGGGAAACAGATGGTGTTGATATAATGCCATCCCTGCCATGAGGATATTTAACCGAAGTAAGATTTCATCAACTATCACATAACTGCAGAGCGTAAACTGAGATGAAGCAGACAAACAAACAGCGGAAAACACGAATTTCAATGAAATTGGTTATGGCATCCAGACGTCACACATACACTCTAATTTGCTGTACTACTCAAAAATGGATTTGGGTGTAAAAAGTTAAAAAAAAAACATCAGTAGACCTACTCAGAATGGGGGGCTTTGCGACAATGGATCTTTGGGTAAAAACATAAGTATGTTACATTATTAGACTTGCTCATATAGTCAATTCACAAAGGACTCATGACTGTATCAAAAATGTTCTAAAAAGCTAAATCCCCTTGATTAATTGTTAAAACACTAATTCCAAATAATAATCCTTAACCACAATTCTTTTCCCGATTGAACTAACAACACCAAATTAGATGAACTACACACCTGCCGACTAGAATTTTTCCAAAACGATTCCCAGCCGCAATTTTGATAATCATCTGCATTGCTTTGAGCCATCATTAATTGACAAACAAGGAAGATAACATTACAGTAAACGAAGAAAAAAGAAAAGTGGGTGAAGAAATACTTAAGTACACCTATGCAGCCTCTTTATTGAAGCATCTACCCTCACCTCCTAACAGCAGCACCCCATTCTTGAAATCCTCCAGCAGCAAAGAATTAAACACCAGATCAGAAAACAAAACATTTGGGGATTTTATTAAAGCACACCCATTTGAAATACCACTAGAGGAAAAAGAAATTCATGAAATTCATGGCTGTGTGTAGTATCCAGGCAAGATCATTATTCAATTTCATAAGAAGGCCTTCAAACAACCAAACAGCTTCACCAAATAGAAACATTTTCCACACAAGCATCAAGCATATTCTAACCTAGCTACATTTTAGAAAACAATGCAAACACCAAATTGAAAGGTATACCATCAAAAGAAGAAGAAGAAAAAAAACTTATTTACCTGGATCCAGTTAGCCATATAGTTGTCTTGCAAGAAAACCCTCACCTAAAAACAATAAAGTTCAAGGGAAATGAAAGAAGAGGAGAATTAATGGAACTATTCTTTTGGGGTGTATCAAGTTTTGTTTTTTGGGTATAAATATCACTCTCATCTTTTAAGTGGGAAAATCCCAATTTTAAATTCACATTCGTACCTTTTCCTAACCTCCTCCTGCAACAATAGTAATGACTTATCTTACCATTATAGAAAAAGTGGAAACAGAGAGAAGAAGACAACTTTACCGGAAATGGATTGCCCTAAAACCCATAAACCCTTATGTTTCAACTTCACCAATAAACTAGAGTCAAAATCAAAATTGAAAATGAAAAAGGGTTTGAGTAAGAAACTGACCATCAGCGAGATCTTCCATCATTCCAGCTCTTCTTCCTTTAAAATCTTCAAATACATACTTCTTCTACTATTCTCAATTTCCATCCATTTTTTCTTATCAAAAATTAGAACAAGAAGCATTTTGACATTTGACGACGAATCTAAGATAGGTATGTTATTTCCCTAAAAATGGGTTTGTGCTTAACTTAAATTTTAGAGGCTTTTACTTTTTTTTTAATTTTTTTTCTCTCGATATTTTTTTTTGGAAAATAGAAATATGTTAGAAGAAACTAGATCAATTAGAAAAGTGGGAAAGGTAGAAAGCTATATTTGGCTGTTACAAAACACTTTGTCATTTCTTCTTTTTGTTTTTCTGTATTTGATTACATGTATTCTGCTACTAAGATTACACTCTGAATCAAAACACTGATAAATATTGTTATGAGTAACTAAGATTGGAAGTTGAAACTGTTTTACTTTGTTGAATGGAATCTCAGGTTAAATAGTTCTTCCTTAGTTTACTGCTCTTTTAGGACTTTAAAATTTAATGTGAAAATATTCTTATTAGCACCATCCCTGGTAGACCTTAATTGAGTTGAAACCCACATAATAATATCTCACAGTAAAATACCACATTGCCCATCTCACTCTTTAAGAAAGTATCCACTCTTAATTCTCACCAATTTCAAGAGAGAGATTCTTCTAATTCAAGAGAGATATTCCTCTTTAGTGTCGGTTTTCTTTCTATTCCAAAATCGTAAGTGTCTTTGGATTGCCATACATTGATATTTTTCTTTCTACCTAGCATTATTTGACTTATTTGACTGAAGTTTCGCTTTTTACTGATAGTTAGGGATTTGGGACTGTTAATGTGATAGTAGGGGAGATGATTTTGTTATTATAAGATCGATAAAGTGTAAAACTAGAAATGTTGTATGGAGAACTGGCTTCCTCTTCTAGAAATACATGACAATTTGGAAATTTCATCTTAGCGTATCCGGTCGAGGAGGTCTTTTTAAGACATATAAAATCTTCGAGCGAAAGTAACAAAAGACCAACAATTGAAAATGGAAGAGCTGATCACTCTTTTGAGACAACTTCCAACTCCCAGAGACAAGCGATCTTTTTCATTTTGCATCGAGGGATTTCAGGACAAACAACCTAAAACTCAAAAGTTTTGATATGATTTAAGTTTATTATGATTATGTTTGTTGGTTTATATATTTTATGCACTTGAATTGTTTTTAAAATTATTATCGTGGTGTTTCCATGGAGTTAAAACTGAGGTTTCATTTGAGGGAAATATGCATGCCACAGGGGATGTGGGTCTCCATTTGCAGATGATACTATGTGTAAGAAATGTGAGTATAAGGACAAAAGAAAATACAATTAAAATTGTTGAAGAATCAATTTTATATGCCTTTATGAGAACAGCAACTTGTGGTGGCCAAATAAATGTAATTTGTATGTTGCAATCCGGAAAAGTAAAGGTTGGAGAGTTATGGACAATGCATAGACATTCTCTTTTAGATAAAAACCTTCATTTAGTGGATGAATTTGATCATATATCACCCGAATATCGACGCCGTTGGTTCACTAAGGACTTTCTCCCGAGTTTATGGCATGAAGTGTATCAGACTCCAAATCGCTTTTCAACCGTTTTAGAGAGTCAAGCACCAGTTTCAGAGAGTCAAGCACCTGTTTTAGGTCTTCGCCGAAGATGAGGATGATCTTTATTTTCTAGGGTTATTAGTAGATTTGTTTATTTTAACTGGTTATTTGTTGTTTTTTAACTTTTAGTTATGCCTAATGCCTCAGTGTAATTCATGTTCCTGACATGTTCCTAATTGTTAAAATCATTCCTTCATGGAAAATTATTTCTTTTGGTTTTTTTCATTTGTGTATTGATTCCATTTTGTGTATATTCAATCCTGGATACAAAAGCTGAATGACTTGGGCAACTCAACCATAACTTGGTTTTTGTAGCCACATTTTGGATTCACAGAACAAACAAAATCCAGACACTTTCAGGTTTGTAAGGATTTGTTTGCCAAAAGAGAGAAAAAATCGAACTCTATGACATAAATGGGATAACCCTGTATATTCATGTGAGTTAAGCTTTTCAAGCAAGCAATACATATACAATAGAATATGTTCTAGATATTAAAAGGCTCGAGTGGAAGGCCCAAAATGTACAAGAAAGTTTTCTACCGATAGGATGAGAAACTCAACTCCACGTATTTGTGTTTTCCTCTGTCTAGACTGTGTTATATGCCATTTCTTTCTTGAGACAAGTTTGTTTTCCGGCTTCAGCTTCAAAACTGTTGACCATTTGTAGTTTGGGTCTCTCATTTTTTCTTGTATATCCTTGATGTGTAACTTCTTGGGTCCTCCTTGTCTTAGCTCCAAAGATTCTGGCTCCAAAACAATAATGTTAAAGAGCACCAATTACTATGCCTGTATTCATCACCTCCCGAACATTTGTATAACGTCCATCAGGCCCTTTCTTCATTTTCTTTAGTGCATTTTCGACTGCGATTTTTCTAGCTTGTTTTCCAGGGGTAACTCTGGTGCTTATTCAGATTTCAACATTCCTGAAATTGTTCGATACTTTGGTGTCTCTTCGAACTCGGATAACTTGTCTAAGTAAGCATTACTATTTTCATTTGGGTAAGCTTCAGCCGGGATATCGTGCCATCATCACATTCACTACATGTCCACACAGTGTCTTTTCCTCATTGCTTCCAGACAATACACTATTTAACTCATCACTGTCGTCGCCATCAACAAGGTCTGCTTCCTCTATTGCCTTCTTTTTCGCTTTTCTCATCTCTGCTCTTAGATGCCTTTGCTTTTTCTTGGCGTCACTTTTTTCATCTTCACCTTATCACTTCCAGTCCATAAACTTGTATCTTCATCTGTATCATTGCCCCAAGCTTTTTAAAATTCCTCATCACCTGGTTTTCCATTACCGAAGAGATCATAATACTTACCTCTACCGATGGAATACGATTGTAATGCAGTATTCAGGAGTCCACAAAATATTCATGAGAACACGATTAGAAGAAGCCAAAATGAGGAGGTAAACCATGACAACAGGCAGTTATATAGAAACTATTTTCTACAATTAAATTCACCACATATGAACACTCAGAATTTTGGAAACATAATTTTTTTTGAAATTTTTGAGCACATAATTTTTTTTGGTTTCCTTCAACTATATAATGAGAACTGCAAAGGGAATTAGTCATTTAGCAGTGGGCCAAAGAACGAATATATTATGATGCAGATGGCAGAATAAGCATGGGTTCAAAGAAGCAAAACATCATTTCAGCAGTGGGCCAAAGAACCCAAACTTTGGGGGACTCTAGAGTCTAGAATTGCCTTTGCAGAATTAGTCATTTAGGCATTCACCCATTTCAACTCTTGAGCAAAGCACTTGTTTCCTTGAAATTGGTAAAGAAAGGCAGGAATTGTAACTATTTAAAAAAATCCAAAAAAAAAAAAAAACTAAATCAAAGGGGTGGTCAAGAAAGATAATTATACTTTGATGGGTGTGAAGTAAGATAATTAGAAACAAAGAACCACAGACAGACGAGTAAACCTGATCAATTTTCAGCTTTGGCAGAACTCAATTTCCTATTTAGAATTTGGACTATTATTTAACACTAACATTGATCTTCAAGAGATTAACAATATTAAAAATCATTTGTAATTTCTATATATAGTGGGTCTGTGGGAGCATATTTCATGTTCATAATTCAAAGGTTTACTGCCAAGGTTAACTAGTAGCATAACTGGCTGCTTTTATTTTGCTAGGTATCATCAACTGCAATTTCCAGCACCCCTCCCTCTTCTTATAACTATTTCATATCTCATACTAAATAGTATTGAGTTTATAATAGATCTTCAAAATACTATACAATCAGCTAATCGAGTAAGCTCGAGTACAAGTAAATTCTCTACAAAGGAATTTACACCCCAAAAAGATTCCTCATTTCGCAAATTCAACTTGAATTTAATAGTCTTTCACTAGATATCAAGTACAGAGCTTTACCTGGTAGAGTATGGAAATGTGATCCGTCAATTTGATTTCTCAAACAACTAAGAATTGGATCACACTGAAATCCTAACTTGAAATAAAAGAGTTAGACTTAAGAAAAGTTATAAACCTAATAGTAATAAGACTGGCTATTACAAAGTAAAAAAAAAAAGAGCAAAAATTGGTTATTACTAGTATAAGAAATTCACCTAGAAAAATTTGATGGTATTTGAGAATGTTGATATGCCTTGAATCAGTCGTTGGTCGGAACACTACGGGGAGTCCGAGGGGCAGAGCCGTTATTTAGTATTATTACTGGGTTTGTTTTCCGTTATTTAATCGAATTAGGGTTTATTTTTTTGCCCTATATATACACACGTTGTACCTAGAATATGTGTAACTCAGTATTCTGCTCTATAATAAAACTCTGCTTTCTCTGTTGTGGATGTAGCTAACGTAACAGCTAGTGAACCACGTAAATCTGTGTCTCGATCTCTATTATTATTCTCGTTCGATCTCTCGTTACAACAGAGAAGACGAAAGAAATTCCCATTTCTAAAAGTAAAATTAGAAGGAAATCATGAATTCCAAACTACATACTAGATGACTGCTGCCATGGTGGAAGGCCGACAAAGAAATGGACCAGACTAACAAGTGACCATGATATAAAACTTCTTGTAGACTCATTTTTTAAATCAGTGTTAGTTTTAATAAATCAAATGTCAAAACAAATACTCCCTCCGTTTCAGGAAAAAAGTTACTTTTCCTATTTGCACAATTGTTAAGGCTAGATGAGAGAGAATAACTTTTGTAATTTATTTCCAGATTTACCCTAACAAAAAGTTTACTATTACATATATCTTTATAATGAGAATAATAACATTTCTTAAAATAACAAGGGTAATTTTGATAGTTTGTTATATTAAAAATGAAAGTAACTCTTTTGTTGGAACAAAAATTTAAAGAGAAAGTAACTTTTTTCCTAAAACGGAGGGAGTAAGAAACAACAATCAAATAAACACAAAGGAAGAAACACGGGCAACTTATATTATTGCCTCAAGTCAGCTAGCATCAATGATATGATTCACGGCAATAAGTGGTAACAAACAACTCCATCGATTCTTGTATTTAGAAGTGAGATAAGGTGTTGATATAGTTTTAGCAGCGAGAAGTTAGTAAAGACTTGATGTTGCTGCCATCGATTCTTGATGTTGGAATCTTGCAACAATGAACAACAACGTTAGATGTATCAGAATAATATATATAAAGAACTGAATTGAAAA
>JAJJMC010031210.1:526283-580831 GCA_023531435.1 Papaver californicum | reverse complement strand
CCAACATCATTCAGTCACCAATCCGCACCACCAGTACCTTGCGACTATCAACAATGGATTGAGAAGTTGTGCACTGTCCGCTACCGCCAGTTCACAATTGGGTGTTTTTAGTTTCGAGTTTACTTGCGGTTATATCCTTAATTATTTGCGATTGATTGTTGATAGCATGAACTCCATTAATTCTTTGAAATTGATTGTCGATAACATAAACTCCATTAAATGTAGCTAAATACTTGTTTGATTAGGGCTGAACTTGATTCATGGACATGAGTTATTGATTATTTTGTATAAAGTTTATTTTAATCTCTATTTTTTTTTTGTTAATTTTCTACCGTGCTTGAATGTCGTATGAGCTTTTCCCAATTGTTCTCATGCGCAATCGAATAATTAGTTGAAAATTTTATTACTGGTTAAGAATTCGTCATCCAGTAATTGTTAATAATAGTAATAAGTAGTGATTCACAATTGTTGATGACCGGATGTTATTAAATAACTGAGAAGCAGAAAATTGTCTTAACCGTAGTATTTATTAAGTAAAAAAATAAAGATAAAATAAAATAAAAAACTAAACTAATTAGTATAAAATTAAAGAAATAACTAAAAATAATATTTTTTAACCCTTGGAAACGGTGCCAAAAACTGATAGGCTAAAAATATTTGTATAATAACCACAATTATACAACGTCTATGTAGAAGCGGCAAATATAAGTTGTTCCCTTAAGGATTAATAATATTATATCTAGTTACTAAACAAATTATATGCTAAAAACTAAAAAAAATACCTTAAAATGAATATTTTTTATGATTTAAACTAAAATAAATAGCTAAAAGAAATCAATTGATTAACAAATAAAGAGAAAAGGCCGATAAAATAATTAAATAAAGAGAAAATCTAGGGTTTTGGATTCCACTATTTTTGATGATTGTAAAAATCAAGATTTAATATCTTAAACACTCTCTCACAATACTCAAGACAATATCGAAACCAATTTCATATGTCTTGGAAAATATTACGTTTTAAAAAAAAATTACGACTTACGTCGTTATGCAAAAATATTTCCTTCGCTTATAAAAATTCAATAGCTTAAAAACTATTCAAAACAATTAAAATAAAGCTTTTTAAAAAGAGAATTATTAGACATGTAAGGCGGGTTCCTATGCATCCATATCAAATGGGTATGTTTGTTCAGCCAAGTGGATGGACAAACAGGCCTGCCATTATGGGTGAAGCTCTAAGCGACTTGTAGTCTATCGAGCGACAGAGTCATTGTAGCTTGACAGACAAGTAACCGTTATCGGCTACTTTCAGGCAACAATCATATTCATTCAAAAACAACCAAATTTCCTTTAATTATACATATACCCCCAACAATTTCTTTCAACTCACACCACTCTTTACCTATTTCTAAAATCAATTCACAAATTTCTTAAATTATCTAACTTTTAACTTCACAATCGATGGATTGTTCTGATGATGAAGCTAAAATTATTATGGATCGGTTTAAAACACATCAAGAAACTTATGTTCGGGTGTTGTAACAAATGAAAGATGAGTCTGATGAAGAAAGAGAACCTACCAACATTATGATAGCAGGAGAATCATCGAAGCAGATACCAAGAGCTCCTGAGCCAAAAGAAGTATTTACCAGAAGATATTATCGTGGGCGGGAAGAGTGGTCTCTGAAGCTGATGCACGATTATTTTAATGTTGGTTGTGTGTTCTGTAATCAAGATTTCCAAAGTCGGTTCCGCGTGCCCCGACATTTGACGGTAAAAATTATTGAAGAGCCTTGTCGAGTATGCCCTGAATTTAATTATCAATTTGATGCATTGAATATTAGAGGTCATTGTCCGGAACAAAAGGTTACATCGGTCCTAAGGATTCTAGGTTATGGTCGTCCATCGGATGCTAACGATGAGTATCCTCGTATAGGAAAAATAACTTCATACAAGTATCTTTCATTGTTTTGCGAAGTAATGATTAATCATTTTAGTCCAACATATTTACGAAAAACAACAGATGCAGATGTCAGAGAAATATTAAAACAAAACTAGGATAGGGGCTTTCCAAGAATGTTAGGGAGTCTTGAATGCATGCATTGGCATGGCAGGGATATTCTATGTATTGGCAAGGTCAATATAAGGGTCATTACCCAAAACGAACTTTATTTTGGAAGCTGCTGCTTCTTATGATTGTTGGATATGGCATGTTTTTTTGGTCTGCCGAGTTCATAAAGTGACATAAATGTTATGGACAAGTCGCCTCTGTATGAAGACCTCAAGTATGGAATTGTTACCGATGTAAGGTTCAATATCAATGGGCACCAATACACTCACCGGTATTATCTACCAAATGGTATCTATCCTAGATGGTCAAGCTTAGTTCAAGTGTACCCCCCCCCCCCCCTCTCCAGGCGATGCTGGTCGCGTATTGAAATATTTTAACACAAGCAAATGGCTTTGAGAAAGGATGTGGAACGGGTTTTTTGAATTCTGAAGCAGAAGTTCACTATAGTTATGGACCCTACCATGGTTTACGTGCTCGTGAAATGCATAAGACTATACTGACGTGCATCATTCTGCATAACATGATCATTTAAGAAACCCGACGTAATAGGAATTAAACTAACCACCCTGATGAAGATTTGAGGCTTGAGGTTATACTAGGTCATGGAGTACCTGCAAGGAACTATCATCAAATGATTAATCACATTCAAGACGCAAATTTGTACGACAGGTTAAGATAAGACCTGACTGCGAATCTTTGGGCCGAGTTTGACAGATCGGGCGGCCGTATGTGAAGTTTAGTTTGATTTGTTGTTTTTAGTTTTTAGTTTATGTACTAATTTTTACTTTCATGTAATTTTTTACAAGTTTTAATTTTCTAAGCAATATTTACTTGAATGACGTGGATGGGGTTCAACGACATTTTTTTTTAACCGTTGGTAGTAGGTTGACGTGGAGTGCATGACTATTTTTGTAACCGTTGGAAAAAATATAGTCATTGCCCTCTCAACTCATCATCTCTCTTATATATATACCACTCCCAAAGATAAATCACACCTCCCACAAAAATTTTATACACACTCTCTCTCTCTCTCACTCTAATCTCATCTCCTCTAATCTCCTTCTAATTTCCTGACATATGACTCAAGCTAAGTTCACTCAGGAAGAAGATTTATCACTTTGCAGAATCTATGTAGTGTGCTATCCGGCCAGAGGTGCAGAACGATGATAAAATGGTATACTAGTTATTGGACAAGCATTCATGAAAACTTTTGCGATGACACTGGTAACCCTTATAACCGTAATATAACAACGTGGTTTGTATGATTTCAAAAAATAAAGCGACGAGTAGTAGAATTTATACCTTTAGTTCGGATTGTCAATCGAAATCGACTTAGGGGGAAACCGGTAATGAGATTGGTGCGATAACTTCAGTGAATGGCGAAGATAGAAAGAAAAGAATTTCAATTACGAAGCTTGTTTCCACATCCTTAAGGAGTTCCTCATTACCCGTTTCAATTATTAATTTATATGCACTGTTAAGTTGTTTGCATTATTTCCACTTCTTTTATGTAATGTGTATTTCAAGTAATGGAAAAAAGATAACTTCATTGAACTAACTAGCTATTTTATTTCAAATAATAACTAACTATTACATCTTAACAAAAAATGCATCTTGATTATTAAAGTAACTGACTAACTATTACATTAACCAAGAAATTAAACCTCAAGATCTTCTTCATAATCGTCTTCATCATCTTCTTCATCCCTGACTGGGACTTGAGGTTGTTGTTATTCTGATGCCTTCTTTTTTAACTTGTCACATTCCAGCTGCCATAATTTTTTTTGATCCTCTTTCATTATTGAGGTGTCTATAGAAATAATTATATTCATGCCATAATGGCTAACAAATTGCTCTTGAGAAATACACATTTTTTTCAACTCCCTATTCGTGACCTTTCGGTCAACGGGTCTCTGTTTCTCAGCTATCCGTTGGTGAGTCATAAACTCGGTCATGTTAAAATTTTCATCCCCTCCTCCTTCTTGGGCTAATTTTCTAGCTAATTTTGTTTCTGTTCTTCCTAAACCTTTTCGTTTGTCGGTATTAGCTGCATTGAGATCAAAATTAAGGAGTGCTGGTCTGTTAGTCGGTGAAGAAAATGGTGAACCAGAACTTAAATTTGGTGTAGAGGAACCAGCTTCGTATGGTGACCTTTGGGGAACTTGCTGCATATTTGCTAAAAGTGATGAATTAAATTTGGGCAACACTTTTAAGATATCATAACAAGTTTCATGTTCAAATGAGAAACCGTTTTTATGGTGCCATTCCTTCTGATACATTTTTTCCAGATCCGTCGGTTATTCACCACTCGGTGGTGGATTACGAGTACATTGTTGGACATGACTAACGTATTTGTTCAATTTTTTACCCATTTTAGTAAAACGGGTACATAAAAAGTCTGGATCACGTGAATAAATGTTCATTGTTTCCTCTTTAAACCCTGCAAATATTTTATCTCAGAAGATGCTGCATGTTTAAGAACAACCGTTTACGCTATCTTGTGTGCAACAAACATAATTTCTGCAAATGCTTTCATCTTCCGTAATTGCAAAACTTGTACCACGAACTTTTTTAACAGGAACAACCATTTTACAGAATTTTTTTGAGAGAGTTTTATTTTAGATTAAAACGAGGAAAGTTTTGATTTAGATTAACACTGCGTGTAAGAGATTGAGGTTTTGAGAAGGTGTGAGTTGAATTGGATTTTAATTTGAATTTAGGTATTTATTATCGCTTATGACTGTGCAAGCTATCCCGTATAAAAGATGAGGTTTGACATATTACTTTTTATTTGATCTCGTAGATAGCAAAGCTTGGTCCGCTTGTAGCTGCCATCCAGAAAAAAGGCATACTCTTCAGAAGAGACCTGGGATTAAAAAGGTTTCCCCAAATAAGTAACAAAACACAAATTCCTAGTTATTACTGTCACACTCTCATAATTTCCTCCTCAATTTTTTGGGGCACACAAATTATGATCTCTCCTCCTCCTTAATTTCATCTCGATTTTTAATTGATTCGTGATGTAAATTGAGTGTTAATCTTCATAAGAAACGAACAGTTTTATTAGATCCGGTGATCTAGGTTTTGATTGATAATGGCTGTGAAACGGGGTGTCGGAAGGAATAACGGTGGTGTTTGTGGATTACGGCTACCAGTGATACTTCTATTGTTTTTCTCAGTTCTTGCTCCCTTGCTTTTCCTTACTGGCCGTGGAATTCATTTTAGGGATTCAACTGGTTAGTTATTTAACTTCAAAATTGGGTTTTAAGTTTTCTTCCTAGTTTCAATCAGATCTCACATTTTTAATTAGATTTGATTTTTGATTAACACTAGTATGATTTCAAGGTAGTGAATGATTGTGTAAGTTTTAATAGTTTGTAATGCAATTTGGTTTTTATCCATCAGTAGTCTGTGCAAACTTCTAGGCATTTCTATGACGAGTAATCTGAGTATATTACGTTCTAGTTAATTGATAATACTGTATAGTGTAAAACACTCACTAGGCTTAGACCGACGCAGAACTCAAATTAAGCTTTGTTGTTTGAGTACAAATGGATGTATATTGATAGGCTATACTTTCCAACCATAGTTCACTCTAGGGTTCTCTTGGCATTTTGATAGATATCTAAACATCTTTCTTCTAGTTTCACCTCCTCTATTGGATCTCAAAGCCATGATCTTAAGGTCATTTTTTTCCCTTGAAATTGGAGTGATTTCGGCAGCTCATGTTACTCATTTGCTGATAGGAAGGAAATTAATTAATAAAAGGAAGATTGATATGTATTGTCTTTTCTGTCTTTGGGAAATAGTTCATGTTCGTGAACTTGCTATCTTGTTTTAGCAGTAGATGAGGCAGTAAGACAACCAAAGCATATATTCGATTCTGTTTGAAAGGATAAATTGAAAGTATGATGAATTTTGAAAGACAAAAAAATAGTTATTTTACTTATGCAATAATGCAGATATTTCAAGTGTTCTGATACTATGTTAAATGTCTAGACAGTTGCGTATGTTCTGTTTGATTTGCTGAACTCAACCTAGCATTGATAGATGGTTTTATTGATTTTCTCCATTTTAGTTTATTTTTACTGTAGTTGGTTTAATGGTTTTTCTTGATTCTATATGCAGATCAAAAGGATGTTACAACTGGTAGTCAGGTACACTTTTCTTCTTTTGCCCTTCTGCTTCTTGATTCCTTTGGCGCGTGCTTCTGTTAGGTGAAGTACTGAAAATTTTGAATTGGTGCAGATTTCAGACTGGAGGAAGCGCTTGGCCATGCAACACTTAAAATCCCTCTTCTCAAAGGAGGCAAGTTGAAATTGATGAAAAATTGACGCATTTGTTTCAAGGGTGGTTATGTTATAGATATTACTCGATGCGTTCTGGAATTTGTTACATGCAATCATTTCATGGACTGCCCATAACTTACATAAAATTTATGTTATAGGTCCTGGAGACCATTACAGCTAATACACATGACTTGGAACCATGGAGTCTTGATAATATGAGGAAGCATCCTTTGTCTTCCTCATGGAAAGTTGCTGGTTTAGAGACTTCTGACCAGAACAATGCCACTTTGAATGAGGTACCAATTCCTTGTCAACCTTAAAGTACAAGGCCTGTTAAGTAAAGGGTACAAACTGTAGATCTAATTCATTTGAGTTGATTGTATATATGCTAGTTATCTTGACTATCCACAATTCATCTTTTTTTTTTTTAATTGTATCTTTAAGCCAAGAGGCACAGCTTCAAATGCAGCAAAAGTTACTTATCAAAATAAAGAAGAAAGTGTTGCCAAGGCTGGTGAGTCTACACAAGGATCATTTTAATGATTTTTTTTTTTTTTGGCTTTTCATCTCTTATTTGGCTTGTATTCTGAGAGGGCGTTCTATTTCAACACAGGTGATCATTCTCCACTTGCTGATACACCAGCAAAACTACAAAGACGGGTAATTTTATCTGTGGTGTTTTCCTACTGTTAGATATTGAGATTCGATGGAGAATGAAAGGAAAAAGAACCCGTAGTAAAAAATCTGCATGTATACAGTTTGTTCCTATTATTTTGATAGTTGTAATTCATTTTATTTATATTCTGGAGTTGGTTTTATCTTACTTTTATGCTTCATGTAGCGATTGAGAGAGCAAAGGCGTGAAAAACAAGCCAACCAGTTGGTTCACCAAGATGATGAGGCGATTATTAAACTAGAAAATGCAGCCATTGAGCGCTCCAAAGGCGTGGATTCTGCAGTTTTGGGAAAATACAGCATTTGGAGGAGAGATTTTGAGAATGAAAACTCTGATTCAACAGTGCGTTTAATGCGTGATCAAATGATAATGGCTAGGGTGTATTCAAGCATTGCAAAGATGAAAAACAAACTTGACTTATACCAGGAACTATTAACTAGGTTAAAAGAAAGCCAACGTTCTCTGGGAGAGGTGACTACTGATGCAGACTTACCTCGAAGGTATTTAGCATTTTCAGGCTGCTGTTTCCTTAAACGTTGTAAACATATGCTTGCTTCTTAATTCTTGTTTCTTGTTCTGCCACATCACTCCCTACACCGGTGTTTCATTTTCCAGCGCACCCGAGAAAATCAAAGCTATGGGTCAAGTTTTGTCAAAATCAAGAGAACAACTCTATGACTGCAAGCTGGTAACTATGAAGCTAAGAGGGATGCTTCAATCTGCAGATGAACAAGTGAGGAGCTTGAAGAAGCAAAGCACATTTCTGAGCCAGTTAGCAGCCAAGACTGTTCCAAATGGGATCCATTGCCTATCTATGCATTTAACAATTGGCTACTACCTCCTACCTCTCGAGAAAAGAAGGTTCCCTAGGAGTGAGAATTTGGAAAATCCGAGTCTTTACCATTATGCTCTTTTCTCTGATAATGTCTTAGCTGCATCTGTTGTGGTCAACTCAACCATCAGAAATGCCAAGGTGAAGTAAATAGCTTTAATACTTGAATAAGATTCTTCTATCTTTAGACTATTGCTGAAATTTGGAAATGTCTCTGTTGTTAGGTGTTTGTGCTAAAAAATAAATTAAAAATAAAATAATTATTCTTTTTTGGTTAATTCACATCTTAAAAAACTGTTTGGTTGAATTTCAGGAACCGGAGAAGCATGTGTTCCATCTTGTGACTGATAAATTGAACTTTGGAGCCATGAATATGTGGTTCTTGTTGAATCCACCTGGGAAAGCCACCATTCACGTTGAAAATGTCGATGAATTTAAATGGCTGAACTCCTCCTACTGCCCGGTTCTGAGGCAGCTTGAATCTGCTGCTATGAAAGAGTACTATTTCAAGGCGGATCATCCCACGACGCTCTCTGCTGGTTCTTCCAATTTGAAATACAGGAATCCAAAATATCTTTCTATGTTGAACCATCTGAGGTTCTATCTCCCGCAAGTATATCCTAAGTTGAATAAAATCTTGTTTCTTGATGATGATATTGTGGTCCAGAAAGACTTGACTGGATTGTGGGCAGTTGATCTCCATGGAAAAGTAAATGGTGCAGTGGAGACCTGTGGGGAGAGCTTCCACCGTTTCGACAAATATCTGAACTTCTCTAACCCCAAAATTGCGAGGAATTTCGATCCCAATGCTTGTGGGTGGGCATATGGTATGAATATGTTTGATCTTAAAGAGTGGAAGAAGAAGGACATTACTGGAATTTATCACAAGTGGCAGAACATGGTGAGTGTTCTGCTTCAGAAGCTTGATTATCTTGTTTTTTTTATATTGTTTTGTCAATGCAGACAACGTGACAACATACACTGTAGAGTCAGAGAGACAAGACACCGTAACCAGAGACTGAGAAATTAATGAAAGAAACTACGTAGTCAAATGAAATTATAAGAAGTATAGGAATTTAGGAAACATGAATTAGAGAACTGACTTCGCTTTTGTTCTTCCAATAGCTTCAATTAAGGAGCATGGGTGGTTTCTTTTACTAATTGGACTGGCTTGTTAATCTTTTAATCAACTTTATCTCGTACAGTTGTAGCATATTGATACTACTGAGATATCATAAACTCTGTAAATTGCCATAGAATAGAACCCTAACATAATCTATGCATTTCTGCCGCTTAAGATATATTGAATAAATTCTGCACGCATAGTTATGCAAAATTAGATGAATGTGTGTGCATGTTTAATGAAAAACAATTAAGAAACCAAAGGATGAATATATGCCACATTTTTTTTTGTGTGAATGATGCTTATGATATTTTCCACTTTTGTTGTTTTTCTGCAGAATGAAGAAAGGACTCTTTGGAAGTTAGGAACTTTGCCTCCAGGACTTATTACATTCTATGGGCTGACACATCCACTGGGGAAGACATGGCACGTGCTCGGATTGGGATATAACCCTAGCATCAACCGCGTAGACATAGATAATGCAGCTGTTATCCATTATAATGGGAACATGAAACCTTGGCTGGAGATTGCAATGACCAAATACAGGCCATACTGGACCAAGTATATCAAGTACAATCATCCCTACCTTCGCAATTGCAACCTAAATGGATAAATGCACAACAAAGATTTACTGGCGTCTCTCAGATGCGGAACAGATATTCTCTCGTCCATACGTCCATAGATTGGTTGTATCATACGTCATCTTCCACATTAGTAATTCTTCCCCCATGTCAATCCAGCATTCTTGGGATTTGAACAGGTGAGCGAGTTGTTATAACAAATTGTTTTGTGAGGTCAATTTTTTGTAGGTTTAATTTGTAATATCGATGTTCAGCCATTACAGTAAAATATCCATCTTCCATTTCTTCCATGTATTAGGAAACATTAATGAAGTTCGATTTAATATAGAAGTATCACATGGGAGATGAATTGGGTGGCCTACCTCCATTTCCAATTATCAGAAAGACACAAACCAACCCCTAATCAATTGACAGTTGAGTAACATCTTATTATGTTCTTCAAAAAATGTACTTGGATATGCATTGCCTAGTAAATAGGTCCTAAATAGAGGTCAATCTAGTCACTGTAGGCGTGGACAGAGAATGAAAGAAAAAGTTCTAGAACTTTGATATTTTGTGAAAGACTTATTTTGGGGAGTAGAAAAATGGAAGATGCATGACAGTGAGAGACGAACGGTAGCTACGTGTAGAGCTTATTTGGTTAGGCAATTGGTATACCAAGTACACACAAGCTCAATATCCCCTTCCAAACCTGGCATTATTAATGTGATAGGGTGATTAGTGAAACCCCAACAGACAGACGTGTGGTCACCACACTCTTAAGGCTCCGCTTTTTGGGGACTTTTTTTTATATCCTCGAAGCATTCTCTAAAACTTGATTTTTCTTTATTTGTATGGTGTTCTAGAATTTACGCTTGTTGAATCCCATGTAGGTCTCTAAATTAACGGGCACCTGCCACGTTGTGTTCAATTAGTTGGCTTTATACCCCGATTTGGCACCCAAGAAAGATTCAAAGCAAGTAAACGCTCCGACCCGAGGATATATGTCTGCCAAGCCCAACGGTTGGTGAAACTCGTGCCATATCCCTCTGGTAAGTCCACCTTTCACTCTCCCTCCCTACTCATCTCCCATTCAATCTAGTTGCTATAAAAACCTTTCTAACATCTTCAACAATTAACACCAATTTT
This sequence comes from Papaver californicum, assembly GCA_023531435.1. NCBI lineage: Eukaryota > Viridiplantae > Streptophyta > Magnoliopsida > Ranunculales > Papaveraceae > Papaver > Papaver californicum. The sequence continues at coordinate 570,134 of JAJJMC010031210.1, read as the reverse complement.
TCGGTGAAAAAGCAGTAGAGAGAAAAAGAGAGATAAAGTCATTTCAATGGCTCCTACCCTACAAGCATCATCAATTCAGCCAGTGGAAGTTCAAACTAATTTCAATCCAAACAAAGTATCAAATGAGTGCAACAACGAAGTTGAGAGTTTAGCAAGTATTGACATTCAATTAACTCCACCAGAAGAACAAAAAGAAAGTATCAAACCCATTCAAACCCTCCAAGATGAAAAGAAATGTGATGATAAAGTCCAAACCCCTCCAGACGAAGTATCAAACGAGTCCAACAACAGAGTTGAGAGCTTATCGAGTAGTGGTATTGAATTTATTCCCAAGGAATACATTCGTCCCGAAGAAGAACGGAAGAGTATTAGCGATGTATTGGGAGATTATGACAAGAAATGCGACACGGGACCTCAAATTCCCGTAATAGATTTAAAAGATATGCATTCCGAGGATAAAATTGTGAGGGAGAAATGTATAGAGGAGTTGAAGATAGCCTCGGTTGAATGGGGTGTCATGCATCTAGTTAACCATGGAATTTCTTTGGATCTTCTTAATCGCGTTAAAGACGCTGGTAAGGCATTTTTCGATCTTCCGATGAAAGAAAAAGAAGTTTATGCTAATGATCAGGCCTCGGGTAAAATCTCTGGCTATGGTAGTAAGCTCGCGAATAATGCTAGTGGGCAGCTTGAATGGGAAGATTATTTCTTTCATCTTGTGTTCCCTGAAGATAAGCGGGATATGTCAGATTGGCCTAAAACGCCTTCTGATTACATGTAAGTTGTCCACAATTTAACTTTTTCTTTAAAACATTGCAAAGTATTTCGTATATTTAATCTAATTGAATGGATCCTCCTCTATGTAGCGAGGTGACAAGCGAATACGCCAAGCAACTTCGTGTACTAGCAACGAAGATTTTCTCGATGCTATCGCTTGGTCTAGGACTCGAAGAAGGAAGATTCGAGAAGGAGGTGGGTGGAATGGAAGAACTATTGATGCAGTTGAAGATAAACTACTACCCAAAATGCCCACAACCAGAACTTGCCTTAGGGGTGGAAGCTCATACAGATATCAGTGCACTGACTTTCATAATTCACAACATGGTTCCTGGCTTACAAGTTTTCTATGAAGAAAAATGGGTTACGGCAAAATGTGTACCGGATTCGATAATCTTACACATCGGCGACACCTTGGAAATACTCAGCAATGGTAAGTACAAAAGTATACTTCACAGGGGACTTGTTAACAAGGAGAAAGTTCGTATTTCTTGGGCTGTTTTCTGTGAACCACCTAAAGAGAAGATTGTTCTACAAGCATTGCCTGAACTTGTTACTGATTCGGAACCAGCATTGTTTACTCCTCGTACTTTTGCTCAGCATATTCAGCATAAGCTCTTCAAGAAGACCCAAGAAGCTTTGCTCACTACCCCTAAAGAGTAATTTAGTCTGGTTAATTAATTGCTTATGAATAATAATAATCAGTTGATTATATATATTTTATAATAATTTTTATTATCTTTGTTTTCAACTGGTAATATTTTAAATAATGAAATTGGATTTCTTTTGTTTGTGTTCATTTATCAATATTTACTGCGATTCAGTCCCATATCACGCGGATTCGTCGAAAAATAAATAAATTTATACAGGCCCATAATGAAAACTCTAGCCCATGAGTCTATTAGAAGGCGTGTGAAACCTACTAAAAGTTAGTCCACATCGAAGAAAACTCTTATTTGTCCATAGAATATAACCTTTGAGATGACGGAACTGTATGTCGAGCTAAGTAACGCGAGCTTGTAACTCAAGTGAGGGCAATAAGATGGTTGAACACTGAGCCGGATTCACTAGGTCGGATCTGTTGGTGCAAATGTTGACTTGCCCGCTCCAAGTTTGGAGTTGACTCATGTGGTCCATGCGAAGGCTAGGATCACATGATCACTGAAGCGGAAGGCACTGCGTCAGGCTGGTTTAACAGAGCAGCGATCACCTCCGGCTCTGTCCAGTGGAAGGATAACGAGTCGATGCACCTCTGATCCAACTCAGCCTAGTGAGCTGGCACAGTTGAACAACCATTTTTTTTTGTTTGGAGTTTTGATTTTTCTTAATCTCTTGTGATGAAACCTTACTTTCACTAAGAACTGCATCTTGACCTGATCAGGATCATAGACGATGTACTCATTATACATTAGTTCAGAGGTCCTAGCGTTCGACACGACAGGTTTTCCACAAGGCACGACTACATTGTTCTTCCATGTCACATACTCTGTGGCACCTCTTTTTCCTGATCCTTTGGTTGAGTTCTTTCCTTCTGGAGGTTTTTCCATATCCTAAAAAAGGAAGCAAAAATGTGAAAACCAGGGATTGGTTATGATGGGATTTTGTAGGTCTACAGGCCAAAAGGAGCGGAAAGGATCGACAAACAAAAATTTGTAGTTACAAGGATGACATGTTTAGTGGACTTACCAAAGCTTCTTTCAGCTCATAAACATCTCCTAATGCCACTTCACTGAGAAGCAATAAACCTACTGGGTTCCAATTACTGGTGCGGCAATACTGAGCACTCTTACTCACCAGGTCCGCAAAGTAAATTCCTTTGCCAAACTGTGCGTGGAATTTATATCATATACTCACATTCAATGCAATTTCATATACACATTCAGAGATAGATAGACACAGAGAGGGAGAGAGAGACCATATAACCCGATGACGGAACTTCAGGAGGCGCTATTCTCAGTCCATTGCTAAGGATACCCACATATTTCGTCAAATGGGATCCTGTTTAAATTAGACTATTTCAGGCTTTCAGCTTTACTAAAATAAATGCCTCAATTTTTTATTGTCAGAGATATGAGCAAGGAGTGAAGGCCAGGAAAAACTTAATGAATTACTAATGCAAAGAACCTTAATTCTTTTAAGTCATCCCAAGCAATCATGACTTACCATGCCAGAGGAGCATCTTATTCTGAAGCTTTTCTCTATAGTGTGCAAACTTATCGAATTCTCCTTCTCTATCTAGTCCTAGTGCGAAGACATCTTCCAGTTCAAGTGTCCATTCCTGACAATTTAGCACAAAGCTCAGCTAAAAACATCAGAAAGTCATGCAACGACACCGGTAGAGTTTGAATAGACCTACCTTGTTCGTTGAAGCATGAGTGTTAAGGAGATACTTCTCAACCAATTGATAATCATCACTGTCGTGAGGAAGTAGAAGAATATTACAATGGAGCCTTTCATACTTCTCACCAAGGGACTCATCAATTTCGGCATTGAACCCAACTATCCTGGAAGCAGTTTCAATGTCCTGGAGAGCTTCTAGCATTTCTACCTACATTCGGTAAATAAATTAGTACGTTACGATTTATTGGTATCTAAGATGATGTATCTGTGCAGAAATCATACCTTCGACCTTAAATCATTTTCGTCTCTGATAACACGCGGATGAGTTGAAGGGATTATACTAAAAAAGCGATTGCTTGCATCAATAAGCAAGCTTTCTCTAACAGAGAGGTCCTGGTTGTTACTTGTTAGTAACTTCTGTAAATCTGTTAATGCGCTAAAACCTGCACATGTACACGGCAACAAATTAAACTCTGTAAAGATAAATAAAGTACTCGATCCCAGCCATACGGAGTCGAGATCAATTGAAGCAAACAACTTACCCATCTGGATGTTACTTTTGCTTAGCTTGCCAAGAGGCATTTCTCTCTATCATGGCAGACCTGTAACAAGTATGGTACCACATTGTTATGCTTGCATATCAACTGTATAACTAACTTGAACAAGACCATGAAGATTAAGAGAGTTAGTTCAAAACCTATATGTTTCAACGTTGAAGAGCATCTTCATCAAGTTTTGTACAGGTTGAGCAAGTCGACTATTCGTCAGATGGGATTCCTTGAATTTCAAACCCTGTTCAGGGACCCCATAATCCTGCAAAATCCAATATTGTGATGTAAGATATATTAGCTGAGAGTGACAACATTTTACATTTAGAGAAAAACTTAAGGAGAGCACTATTATGATGTCCAGTGGGAAGTATCTGCCAGGTTGTTTTTGAAAAATTTCTTTCTTCTCCAATGCTTCCCAATGATTTCCTGTTTTCTCCAGAAACAAACGCTTAAATTCTCTAATAGCACCAGCTTTTGACATTTCGTCAAGTTTGTTTCCACCAATCTGCTCATTTCCCACACGACCCCCATTCATGAAATAGATAACAATTTGACCTCTTTTCTTCTCGAATGATTTGCAGTACCTAATAACTTCAAGGTGCACAAAAGTTGTTAGAAGAACTATTTCAAGAAGTTCAAGACACGATGCATCGATGAAAGTTAGCACTGCACCACTTGATTCATATTTAGCAAGAAAACGACTAATTTTGCAAAAACAAGCCATCATGAGATATGCGAAAGTACCTATTAACGCCAATTGATAAGTCAGACTTGTTTAATGTTGTACTGTAGATATATTTTGCATCCTCAAGAATATGACTGTAACCTTGCATACCATATGTTTCGTGCACAACATAGTTCCCACTAACCTTCACCGTTACTGAACCTCTGGAATACTTATAAGAGGATTCAATCAAATACTGATCAAATGGAAGCTTTTTCTGCCTTTTGGTGCAGTCAATCAGATAATCTAGTCTCAAAACTGGTAATTTCAAGTTCCTGCCGAAACGGAATTAACATCACAAGGTTAAGGCTTTCGAGTCCAAAAACATCACTTAAGCTCAATCGACAGAAATTTTGTAAGATCATGAGACTACTTGTACCTTGCTCTTATGATCTGAAAGTGATCGTTATACTCCAACTGATCGTGACCTTCACAATCCAACTCCGCAGCCACAACCAAACAATTTGTGCCTGAAAATAAAAAGCGAGAATGACAAGAGCTTAATAAACTGATCAACTTTGAGAGATGAGAATAAGATTACGGTTACAGCGACGTGCCTTGTCTGAGCTTTGCATGAAGTTCCCCTCCAGATACATGAATTTTATTCTTCCATTCTCTCTATAAATTGTGACAAAGGAAGATTTCAGTCAAGCACTGGCAAAAAGGTGAACTGCCTAACTGGTTCAACACAGATTAAGCGTAACAAATGTTTTTTAATAAATAGGAAAACCCTACCATGGAATCCTCTGAAACTCCAATAAGTGCTACTTTCAGACCTTTGAATGCAGACTGGCTTCCTGAAGCTTGGTTAGAAAAATCTGTCGGTAGAATCCGAACTGATCTGCATCCCTTTTGCGATTTGAACCACTACAGTCAATCATGTGCAGCAAGAGTTGTTACAATCTAACAGCTGGTACAACCTAATATTTGACACGAAACAGTGGTTTGCAAAACTTGCAAAGATATGCATTGCATGTTTCTCGTGGAATTCTCCACTCCCCCTTAGACGTATGGGTGCAGTAGTAGAGTAAGAACACTTGGTCCATGATGACACATAACCAATTAACGGTATTCAGCGCCAGAATAACGAAGCGAGCCAGAACAAATGGGGCAGCTACCGAGTGGTCCAAACAACATTCCGTTCGCGCTTAACAAGAAAAGAAGATTTTGTTGAAAATCTTATGTACAAATGCATAGGTGATTATGCAGGCAGAACTGAACAAAACACTACTAATTATGAACTGAACTTCTTAAACATTGTTCAAAAACGAATTAGAGGTATCACCAAAGGATTCACAGAGATTTACCAAAGTTCTCTCAAATCAAGTTCTGACCCAGCTGAATGTTGATCTTTTTTTTTTGTGCAAGTCCAGCTGAATGTTGATCTTTTTTTTTGTTCAAGTCCGAGTTTATTAAAAGAGCAAAAGGAAAAATACAAAACGAAAGGCACGAACAGGTACCTAAAAGAAAACAAAAGTTACTTAAATCGAAAATAAGACCTATTTGGTCACTTAACAGATTTGAGAAAGCCAGGCTTGCCAATATAACTTTCTTGTATACCCATTCGAAGGCTACAGTCCCTCTTCGCCACTTTATCAGCTGCAAAATTAATATCCCTGTACACATGTCCAAAGCTTATGCGCACATACTTATCCTTAACTGCCAACCATCTTTGACGCACCATCCACGGAACAACATCAGCCACAAAGGCTTGCACTGCACTATTTGAATCTGATCTAACTCTTATATTTACAAACCCACACTGTCAACCCATTCCAACCCATAAATAAGTGCTTCAATCTCTGCCATATAATTAGTTGTGTTGCCTAGACCGATACTCAACGCCCCAATAACTTCACAGAAACCATTCCTCGCCACAACACCCGAGCCAGCAGGTCCTGGATTGCCCATGGAGGCCCCATCACAGCAAATCATAAGCTCATCAAGCTCCGGTGGCCTCCAAAGACATTCTTTCGGGATTACATGCTTCACCTTTCTATGGGAAACTTTGAAGTACCTAAGAATTTGCAAATCCTGACAAGTATTATCCATATGGTTTGTCATTCTTTTTGAATTCTCGACGTAGGTGTGAGGAGGGTCAGGGGTGACCCCAGAGCCGCTACCACCAGTATTACCGGAACCAGCAATAGTATTTGTAACTGCTCCAGACCTAAGTCCACCATTTTGAACGATTGAAAATTGACTTTTGTAATCGAGAGGTTGATCCCCCGCTGTGATTGCCACTTTTTAGGGTGAAAAAAAATGTAATTCACAAGAGTATTTTCATTAGGTTCGAGAGGTTAAAATCAAACAAGACGATCTTAAACTAAGAAATGGTTGTTCACGTCCTTCGGTCATAAAGATGGAGATGATGGTTGATCTTAGGGGAGGGAAGTAAAGAAGATTGAGAAATCACTTTGTGATTGAAAATGGAACTGTATGGTTTTAAGAATGTATTATCTCTGGGATGGATCTCTGATTTTGTCTTAGTTCGTTGTTTCGAAAAGATGAGGCCATCTATTTATAGTTTGATAGGAAACACACTGATTTCTCGTAAGTGGTGGAAGTTACAAAAGAGGTGGAGAAGTAACGATTGGAGATTGTAGTAGAGTCATGTCCGAAAAATAAGGAAGACTTGTATGACCACTAGTCCTCGTCTTCTCAACTGCTCTGAAACCGTTCACTATTTACTACCTTCTTGTTTGTGGATGTGTTACCACAATACACGATTTTCGTAGACCACCAGACTAATACCCCAATGAGAATCCCCCCATGTGTTTTATTTGATATCTCATAGAAATAGTGGAGTCGTGGACCACCACTATTTTGATTAGGTCAAGTCAATAACTTGCTAAGTTAGTGAGGCAAGTTGCTCAGTCACTAAATTGATAATTAGACTGATCAATATCAAGTCTAGTAAGTTTCAATGGTCATGTACTAGCTTAGGAGTTACATGGCGTAAATTTAATGGCCAGGTATCAATTTGGAAGTGACATGGAATAAATTTGAAAGTGTTCGAAGCCAAGATTGCGCAAAATTTCCCAAGAACTAGTCGTAGCGCACTCAAGAATCCAGGCAAAAGACTTGGCAAAACTCACACATGAAATTTTGCATTTGCTGGGCTTCTCGCTCTAATAATTAGATTGCATGCACATTTCCCAGATTTTCCTATAAAGTATATTATGGAGCTGCTAAATTTACATCACAAACATTTGATGCATATTGCTTATCTGTTGGTATTGATGTTGAACATTCTGCATTTTTGTTCATACTCAAAAATGGTTTGAAACATTTGTTGTTAATAGCTTGACCCATGTTAATGAATATTAAATTACCCGTTTCTGCATGGGGGCATGCTATTTTACATGCTGCGTACGTAGTTCAACTTCGGCCCACTGCAAATCATCAATACTCACCCTTACAACTTGTTTTGGGCCATCAACTAGTTCTTTCTCATACGCATGTGTTTGGTTGTTGTGTATATGTGCCTTTTGCACCTCCACAACATACTAAATTTTGGCCACAATGTAGGAAAGGCATATATGTTGGTTTTGACTCACCTTCTGTTATTAGATATCTTGACCCTTTAACATGTGATATTTTCACGACTTGTTCTGTTGATTGCCGTTTTGATGAGAAAATCTTTCCATCATTAGGGGAGGAACTTAAGTCGCAAGAAAAATGGAGTAAACTTTCTTAGTATGTACCTACTGTGTCTCATCTATACCCAAACAAAAATCAATCAGAAATTGAAGTGCATAAGATTATCCATCTTCAGATCATTGTTGAGAAAATGCCACATGCATTTGTTGATACAAAAAGAATAACTAAATCGTATATACCCGATAAAGATGTCCCCATACGTACTAATTTCCCATTTAGACAGGTCGTGGCGTTCCCAGCAAATGAATCGTCTAAGGTACGCTTGAAGCGTGGCCGTCTCATTGGTTCAAAATATTTTTCTCCTATAAAAAGGAAAAGCCAACCGAATCGACAAAACATAATGTTCATAAGGAGACTACAAATGAATTATCCTTGTTTATGAACTTACTACCTCTAGTCGAGGAAAGTACCCCTGAAAAGGAATTGGTACCAAGAAATAAAGAAGTTTCCATAAATTTTGCATGTAAGAAAAAAATATGGAATCGTAACATAGTTCTTATCGATGATAAACATTCGTTTACAGTATCTACTGAGATTACTATGGATAAAGATGGTTGTGATCCACCATCTATAAAAGAATGTCGTGAAAGACATGATTTGACAAAATGGAAGGACGCCATTATAACAGAATTAGTATCTCTCATTAAACGCAATGTTTTTGGACCTGCAATTCAAACACCTAAAAGTGTGAACCAAGTTGGTTTCAAATGGGTACTCGTAGGAAAACATAATGAGAGAAATGAAGTTGTTCGCTATAAAGCGAGACTTGTAACACAAGGTTTCTCGCAGAGACTTGGATTGACTACGAAAAAACATATAAAAAACATATTCCCCTGTTATGGATGCTATTAGATTCTGATATTTGATAAGTATCGTAGTCTTCGAAGGACTCAATATGCATTTAACGGATGTGGTTACATCATATTTGTATGCATAATTGGATACATATATACATATGAAAATACCAGAATGATTTAGATTGTCTGAAAACAAACCACGCCATATGTATTCACTCAGAGCTTTATATGGATTAAAGCAATCTGGACGAATGTGGTATAATCGTTTTAGTGAGTATTTGATAACTAAGGGATACATAAATAATCCTATTTATACATATGTCTTTATAAAGAAGATAACAATAGGATTTGCTATCATAACTATATACCTTGATGATATCAACTTAGTTGGAACTCCTGAAGAACTTCTAAAGGAAATTGAATGCTTAAAGAGCAAATTTGATATTAAGGATCTTGGGAAAGCGTAGTTTTTCCTCGGCCTGCAGATATAACACTATACTAGTGGCATACTTGTTCACCAAAAGATGTAAACTGAGAAGCTTTTGAAACGTTTCAATATGAATAAAGCTTATCCTCTTAGCACTCTCATGGTAGTGAGATCTCTTGACATTAAAAATGACCAATTCCGTCAAAAGAAAAATAAGAACTCTCCTTGGTCCAGAAGTACCATATCTAAGTACAACTGGTGCACTATTGTATCTCGTGCAATATACCAGACCTGGCATTTCTTTTGCAGTTAATTTATTAACAAGATTCAAGTCTTCTCCAACAAAGAAGCACCAGGCAAGCGTAAAACATACATATATTTAGATATCTTAAGGGTACTGCAGACATGATATTGTTTTAGACAAAAGATTTATCCTATACTTTGCAACTAAAGGGATATATTGATGCAGGTTATCTCTTCGATCCACATAAAGACGTTTCACAAACTGGATATGTGTTTACGAGTGGCGGTACTGCAATTTCTTGGAGATCTATAAACAGAGCTTTTGTAGCTACCTCCTCCAACCACTCCGAGATTAACACCCTCCATGAAGCTAGCAGAGAATGTGTATGTCTAAGATCATTAATCACTCATCTTCGGAGTTCATGTGATTTACCTTATATCACAGAAGTACCAGCCATCATCTATGAAGATAATAATGCAGCATGTATCTCACTGATCAATGAAGGTTACACCAAGGGTGATCGAACGAAGCAAATTTCAAAAAAACTATTTTATTCTCACCATCTAGAAAAGAATAAAGAGATATGCATCCAGAAGTTACAGTCGTATGGAAATTATGAAGATATATTCACCAAGTCTTTAGCGATGACAATCTTCAATAAGCTAGTTTGTGGATCAGAATGCGACATCTATACGAGCAGTAAACTCAACGAAGTTTTAATCAAGGGGAGTTAATCTTGGATCATGACATTTTATACTTTTTTCCCTTTGCCAAGGTTTTTTTAGCTCACAACAAGGCAACTTGTGCGTAACCGTTTTTCGATATTGTACTCTTTTTCCTTCAGTTTTTTCCCTTATGGGGTTTTCTTGCAATGTTTTAACGAGGGAATCTTAGAAATTGGTAGATATCCAAGCTGCTATATGATGTTATTATATGGTTATATATTGGACGTCTACTCATGATTTTTGAATCATGAGACTTTGATAAGTTTTCATGTAAGTTTACCTTTGCATTAGATGCATGCAAAAGAGAAAATTTGGTGTATATCCTTATTGACACCAAAGCTTGTGTGTAGCCTTTCATGTTATATAGAGTAACATAATTTTCGACACATGAAGCTAATACGTGTCATGATATAACTCTTTTGAGTTCACTATTAATAGCCATGCACTAAGTAACTTTTATTTGTACCATTTCTTAAGTTAATAAGAAATCTCTCTTCTATTTTCTTATATTCTTTCACTATTGCTACTTGAAATAATTATTCAACAGTTAGTGTTAAGTAGTATATAGTTGATAGACACATTTTTGTGTCCTATTTGTCCTCAATTATATAAATTGTTAATGCTCGATTGGTACTTATTGTGTGATTTTATGTGTTTGTAGCTATTTTTGGGAAAAAAATATTTGTGGGAAAAAATCGGCTCAAAAGTGATAAAAGCTCCTCGTGAAAAAATTACTAAAGGCACCCGGAAAATTGATAAAGGAACCCAGGAGTTATGGTTAGGGGGCATTCCCTTTTGATTTTAAAAACCGAAAATGGCGGCAGATATTTCCTTTCCGCGTGAAGAGTACCTTGATTTGTTTGAAGTCCGATTTTTATGGGATTTCTTTACTTGGATTAGAAGATTATCGAGTTATCAAGTTGGAGCAACAATTCAACACGTCAAAATCAGAGTTTTCTTGCCGAAGATTTTTGTTCAAAGTCGTGTTTGAACCGGAAAAGAAAATCTTTTTTGTTTCGGATTCATACGAGATTTAAGAGTTGTTTTGAGTCCTTATCTACTTCGTAAGAGTTGTTAGGGTTGATGGAGCCTATATAAAGCAAACATATCGAGTAAAAAATGGGAGGGCTTCAATTGAAAACAAAACAGAAAGAAAGTGTTGCTGCTGCTAGTGAAGAACAAGGATACGGGGACAATTTCTTCAACTGAACAACAACGAATATCTTTGTCTTTGCAACATTTATCTTCAGCTGCAACGGTTTCTTCAACCCATCTACAACGGATATCTTAGCATCTACAACTTTTATCTTCAGCGTAAATACTTTCTCTTCTGTAACCGTGAAAACAGTTGTCTTCAACGCCATTACACCGTTGCAAACTCTCTGTTTTACACAATTTTTACTCTTTTCATCTTTATAAACAATTTTTGAGCCATAAATACACGTTTTAAGAGTGTTTACAACATGAAGAGCTAGACCCCATTGCCGAGGCGACGGAGGAAGCCATTTTTCAAATAAACCGTACGTGAGATTTTCATCTCATACGGCTCCTCCCTTCTGTGCATAATGAATGATAATAATCCATGGAACCAAAAGAATATTTTAATATTCTCATTATGAACTGACAGGGACTAGTGTTTTTACAAGAAATCTCTAGCCATCCTGAGACGGTATTTTGTAAATACGTAATGGCTCTTTAACCATTGTTGTAGCTCACCATATGTATACCATGCCCCCTTATCCATATCTAGCTACTGACTATGGTACAGTACTTTCGTTGTTCACACATCACATGTGGATTTATCTAATTAATTTTTACAATTCTTTTATGATTATTTGCTTTGAATTAATTTTGAAGTAATGATTTTTATCAATTAGTTGTGTTTTCTTTTGATGGGTCATGCTCAGTTTAGGGCTATTAGGCAGCAGATTTGCACATTTGCTCAACAAGAGGGAGAATCTTTATATAGGTATTTGGAAAGGTTCTCTTATTATCACAATGTCATCATTATGGTTCAGAAAAAGTAAGGCTAGTTCACGACCTCTACGAGGGTTTAGATTATTCGACAACAACCATGGCTGAGTCTTTATGCAGAGGTGGGTTTGAAAATAAAACTGTCGATGGTGTGATGAAAAATTTGAATGAAATCGCCGAAAAAACCCAGCAATGGGAAAATAATAGGGAGCCCCAGAAAAAAATTCTTCTAAGTAGAGTAAATGTCAATAGGGTAGAAGGATCTTTTGAATCAGATGCCAAAATAACAGCTATATCAAAAAGGTTAAAAGCTTTGGAACTGAGTCAATCTAGTTGTGGAATTGAGCCCAATTCATTTTGGGAAGGACAGACTGTTGAAGAGCACGCCCATGCTCTTTATAATAACACTAGATTTGATAACCGTCATAAGTTTGACCCTTTTTCAGAAACCTATAACCCTGGTTGGAGAAACCATCCTAACCTTTTTTGGTCTAAGGGCCAGAGTCAAGGTCAGTCTAGTAATTCTAAGGTTCCCCCAGGTTTTGGCTATACTAAGAATCCTTCAGGACTAGCACAATTTCAGAACCATTCAGATAAGAAGATCATGAGTTTAGAAGAGTCTCCCACATTTTTATCTCAGAACACTGCTAAGTTTCAGCAATCGGTTGAAAAAAATTTAGAAGACAATAAAAAGATGATCCAGGCTAACTCTCAGGCTATTTACGATTTACGAACCCAGTTTAATCAGTTGAATGAGTCTTTGAGAGAAAAAGGTAAGTTTTCTAGTCAGACTCAACCCAATCCTAGAGGAGTTCATGAAGTATCTTCTGGTGATAAATCATCAAATCATGTGAACGCAATTAGAACCCTTAGGAATGGTAAAGTGGTAGACAACAAGGTAACCATGCCTGATAGTGAACATACTGTAGTTCACCCTTATGAGCCAGTGGCTGAAGAGACTTATGAAGTCTCTAAAGAGCCCGATGCAGTTCCTTATAATCCAGATTTTGTGCCCAGAGCCCCGTTCCCACAACTCTTAGCACCAACAAAGAAGGAATCCAATTTTAACGATATACTGGAGGTTTTTAAGCAAGTTACTATCAACCTTCCTTTATTAGATACAATTAGGCAGATTCCTACTTATGCCAAGTTCCTTAAGCATATGTGTACGTGAAAGCGAAAGCTTACTTTACAAAAGAAAGCCTTTTTAGCTAGTCATATGATTTCAATTATCCAGAACAATACAACTCCTAAGTACAAAGACCCAGGGTCCCTAACCATTTCTTGCACAATAGGTAACTACCGTGATGAGAAAGCGTTACTTGACTTAGGAGCCAGTGTGAACTTACTTACATACCATGTGTACCTCCAGCTAGGACTTGGTGATTTGAAACCTACTCAGATAACATTGCAATTAGCTGATAGGTCTGTAAAAATTCCTCGTGGTATCGTAGAGGATGTTCTTATTGAGGTCGATAAGTTTATTTATCCAGTGGATTTTGTTGTCCTTGATACCCAACCTGTCCCTGACCCAGAGAATCAGATACCTGTGATATTAGGTCGCCCGTTTTTAGCTACATCTAATGCGATCATAAACTGTTGAAATGGTATTATGAACTTATCTTTTGGTAATATGACTATTGAGTTGAATATTTTCAATATTAGTAAGCAACCATCTGAGCTAGATGACACGTGCATTGAAGAGGTGAACATGATAGGATCATTAGTTCAGGAGTCATTACCAAACACTTTGTTAGAAGATCCATTAGAGAAATGCTTATCCCACTTTGGGCTTGATTTTGATGATGATAGTGTGATTAATGAGGTGAATGTTTTCTTAGATTCAGTCCCTTTGATAGACACTAGTAATGGATGGAAAGCTAAGTTCAAACCACTACCAGTTTCTAAGTCTACCCTAATTCCTTCTTTAGAAGAGCCTCCTAAGTTGTACCTTAAGCAACTACCAGATACCCTGAAGTATGTGTTTTTAGGCCCATCTGAGACTTTTCCTATGATTGTAGCATCCGACTTGGATAGGCTAGTGGACGTGCTTTAAGACAATAAGGAAGCTTTAGGGTGGACCATAACAGACAATAAGGGTATAAGTCCTACTGTTTGTATGCATCAGATTCATTTAGAGGATGATACCAAACCGTCTAGGGAGATGCAATTTCGACTTAACCCTAACATGAAAGAAGTAGTTCGAACTGAGGTGCTTAAGTTGTTAGATGCGAGTATTATCTACCCTATTTCAGACATTAAGTGGGTCAGCCCCGTTCAGGTTGTTCCCAATAAATCAAGTATCACTGTAGTCCAGAATGATAACAATCAGTTAATCCTAACCCGAGTGACCACGGGGTGGCGTGTTGTATTGACTATAGAAAATTGAACAAGGTCACAAGGAAGGACCACTTTCCCCTTCCTTTCATCGACCAAATGCTTGAGAGATTAGCTGGACATAGCCGTTATTGCTTGCTAGATGGCTTTTCTGGTTATAATCAGATTGTTATTACCCCAAAAGACCAAGAGAAAACCACTTTTACCTGTCCCTTTGGTACATTTGCATATAGACGCATGCCTTTCGGGTTGTGTAATGCACCCGCTACTTTTCAGCGTTGTATGATGAGCAATTTTCTGACATGGTAGAACGGTTTTTAGAGGTCTTTATGAATGATTTTTCAGTATTTGGGTCATCTTTTGATGAGTGCTTGCATCATTTGAGATTCGTATTAACTAGGTGTAAAGAAAAAAAATTATTGCTTAATTGGGAAAAATACCATTTCATGGTTCGATCAGGAATTGTTTTAGGGCCTATCGTATCTTCTAAGGGTATAGAGGTAGACAAACCCAAGGTTGACCTTATTAAGACTTTACAGGTTCCCAAAACTATACGAGATGCTGGTCATTCTTAGGCATGCAGGTTTTTATCGTCGATTCATTAAGGATTTTAGCTTGATTTCTAGACCTCTTTGCAATCTGCTTGCAAAAGATGCTAAGTTTTTCTTTGATGATGCTTCTTTAGAGGCTTTTGAGAAGCTTAAGACCTTACTCACTACCGCCCCCATAGTCCAGGCACCTAACTGAAACCTACCCTTTGATATAATGTGTGATGCTTCAGATTATGCTATTAGTGTTGTGTTAGGTCAGCGAGAAAACAAAAATTACTTCGTGTGATTTATTGTGCCATCAAAACTCTAAATGATGCCCAACTGAACTACACCACCACAGAAAAGGAACTGTTAGCCATTGTTTTTGCCTTAGACAAGTTTACATCCTCTCTCTTAGGTTCTAAGGTTATAGTCTTTACTGATCATGCTGCTTTGAAATACCTTATGTCTAAGAAGGATACTAAACCTAGATTGATTAGATGGATCCTTTTTTTACAAGAATTCTCTCTAGAAATTAGAGACAAAAAGGGTGCATAAATTATAGTAGCAGACCACTTCTCTAGACTTGTTGTGGATTCCCCTGATGATTCCCTCCTGTGAGAGATAGTTTTCCTGATGTACAACTATTCTTTGTTTTTCAATTACCTTGGTTTGCGAATATAGTGAATTATCTTGTTACTGGTCGAATGCCTCAACATTGGGGTAAACAAGATCGTTTTAGGTTTTAGCCGAGGTAAAACATTTTTTTTGGGACGATCCTTATCTGTTTAAGTATTGTCCAGATCAGATTATTAGGAGATGTATAACTGAGAGTGAACAGACTAGTATTATTTCCTTTTGTCATGATCATGCTTGTGGGGGTCATTTTAGTACTAAGAAGACTGCTGCTAAGATATTGCAGTGTAGATTCTACTAGCCTTTGTTATTTAAAGACACCCATAGTTACTGTGTTGCTTGTGAGCATTTTCAGAAGTTAGGAACCATTTCCCATATAAATATGATGCCTTTGAACCCTATTGTAGTTATTGAGGTCTTTGATGTGTGGGGCATTGATTTTATGGGTCCTTTTCCTAATTATTTTGGTTATTTTTACATCCTTGTCGTTGTAGACTATGTATCTAAGTGGGTAGAGGCGGTTTCGTGTAAAAAAAACGACCACAAGGTTGTGGTCCAGTTTTTAAATGATAACATATTTGCACTTTTTGGTACACCGCGAGCTATAATTAGTGATGGGGGGTCACACTTTTGTAATCGACCGTTTAAGATTTCGCTGAAAAAATATGGTATTAACCACAAAGTAGCTACCCCATATCACCCACAGACTAATGGTCAAGTAGAGGTTTCCAACAGGGAGATAAAACGTATTCTAGATAAAACAGTTAATCCTAATAGGAAAGACTGGTCATTGAGGCTTACTGGTGCCTTATGGGCTTACAATACTGTGTTTAACACCCCCATTGGAAGTCACCTTATCATCTAGTTTTTGGCAAGGCATGACACCTTCCCGTCGAGTTGGGAAATAGAGCATATTGGGTTGTAAAGCAGTTAAGTTTTTCACTTGACAAGGCAGGAGCTCACAGGAAGCTCCAGCTCAATGAGTTGGAAGAGATCCGGAAAGATGCATGTGATAGTGCCAGGGAGTATAAGAACAAAATGAAACTTGTGCATGATAAAATATTTTAAGAAAGTCATTTTCTCCAGGTAAAAAAGTTCTTATGTATGATACTCGTTTGCATCTATTCCCCAGGAAGTTACACTCTCGGTGGACCGGTCCTTTTGTTGTTCGCACTGTTTTTCCTCATGGTGCTATTGAGATTGAGACTCAAGATGGTAGAAACCCTTTCAAGGTTAACGGTCAGAGATTGAAACCATTTTTAGAGCCTTTTTCTACAAGTGATGTTGAGGAGGTCCCTCAGGAGGACTCTGTTTACTTTGATTGACCATCAAGGTTGTTTTTTGTACATTAGTAGATTTTTGTAGGTTTTTATTATTCTTTTTTAGGTTTTTATTTTCTGTCTTATTCTTCGTAGAAGGATTGTTACACTTCAACCAGGTACTATCTTTCTGACTTACCTCTTTATTCCTCTTTTTATTTATCTATTGGTACTGCTCTTTATTTTGAAACATTGAGGATACTGTTTGACTTAAGTTTGGGGGTAAGGGAGAAACTTTTTAGTGCAATAAAAAAACTCCAAAATTTATAAACTTGTGAACAATTCAGGATGACACTAACCATTCTAGGTAGATGGACTTATCTCTTTTTCTATAGGAATTGGTATGCCCAGTTAAATGGTCTATTCATAGAAGGACAAAGTTCAGGTGTTAGAAATAACATGATAGTCGTCACCATATCTCGGAGTCTATCTCGACCATATCGCCTTCTGTTTTTATTTTTGTAATTTTTTTTTGTGTTTCTCTAAGTGATTTGGTGGGGCACTAATATCGAATTATTATCACCGCCAGGATGGAGTAGAGTGTTTGAGATCAAGCCCCATTATTGTATTTTATTAAAAAAATATCGAGTATTGACACTTTGATAACAATATGTGTGTGTTCTCCCTGTTTCCGTCGCCTAAGCAAGCGTGGAACGCAGGATCCATGAGAACTATCATGTAAGATGCTAAGGAGCATGCGATTGGATTCATTTGATCCAATCATGTTGTCAGTATATTTAATAATTTAAGTAATTGTTTTATTTTCAATAAATCGATCGCTGGGAACCTTGTATATACCAGCTGAGTCGATATTAGTATAAGGAGTAAGACCACTGGGAGCATATCTCAATCCATTAGGATTCATCCTAGAACTGACCTTCAGACAGATATGAGAAACACCGTTCACCTTAGTCAACACGCGTAAACTTCATTTTTTCTATATCCATCTTCTAAATCTTTTCATGTGATTAAACTTTGATAGATTCTGAGTATCATGGTTGAACGACTATCTAAGTAGAGCTTTGTTTTCTTCTATATGAATTTTAGTATGTTTGAGTGCAAACTCGTGTACAACAATTGGACTCATAAAGGGTAATGATTCCCATAGCCGAAGAATTTAGTATGCCCACTAAATAACTTGTTTAGTGTTTACCCTCAATCGTTCACAGATAGCTAGGGTTTGGAGTAAAGGTTTTGTGGGTATACCTCTTGTAAACCCTTACGAGACAAAACTCGTCCACTAGGGACACCTAGGGGTTTAAAGGATTATTACATATGCTAAATGTAGTCGCGATTCCTGCGAAAGTGATTAGGATTTTATTTTATTTCTAGATTAGATTTGCTTGAGGACTAGCGAATATAAGTTTGGGGGTATTTGATAGACACATTTTTGTGTCCTATTTGTCCTCAATTATCTATATTGTTAATGCTCGGTTGATACTTATTGTGTGATTTTATGTCTTTGTAGGTATTTTTTTAAAAATAAATATTTGTGCAAAAAATCGGCTCAAAAAGTAATAAAAGCACCCGAGAAAAATTACTAAAGGAACCCAGGAGTTCTGATAAAGGGACCCCACTGTTGGTTAGGGGGCATCCCCTTTTGATTTTAAAAACCGAAAATGGCGGGAAATATTTCATTTCCTTTTGAAGAGTACCTTGATTTGTTTGAAGTCTGATTTTTATGGGATTTCTTTACTTGGATTAGAATATTATCGAGTTATCAAGTTGGAGCAATAATTCAACACGCCAAAATCAGAGTTTTCTTGCCGAAAAAAATGGTTCAAAGTCGTGTTTGAACCGGAAAAGAAAATCTTTTTTGTTTCGGATTCATACGAGATTTAAGAGTTGTTTTGACTCCTTATCTACTTCTTAAGAGTTGTTAGGGTTGGTGGAGCCTATATAAAGCAAAGATATCGAGTAAAAAAGGGGAGGGCTTCAATTGAAAAACCCCCAGAAAGAAAGTGGTGTTGCTGCTAGTGAAGAACAAGGATACGACGACGATTTCTTCAACTGAACAACAACGGATATATTTGTCTTTGCAACATTTATCTTCAGCTGCAACGGTTTCTTCAACTCATCTGCAACGGATATCTTAGCATCTGCAACGTATATCTTCAACATAAACACTTTCTCTTCTGTAACAGTTATCTGCAAAGCCATTACACCGTTGCAAACTCCTTGTTTTACACAATTTTCACTCTGTTCATCTTTGTAAACAATTTTTGAGCCATTAATACACATTTTGAGATGTTTACAACATGAGGATCTAGACCCCATTGCCGAGGCGACGGAGGAATCCATTTTTCCAATAATAAAGTGGTATATTTTTATCTAATTAATTTTTACAATTCTTTTATGATTATTTGCTTTGAATTAAATTTGAAATAATGATTTTTATCAATTAGTTGTGTTTTCTTTTGATGGTTCATACTTAGTTTAGGGCTATTGATGTCTCATACTTCTGATTTACAATTATTATCTTGAAAATCCAACGTTAGCAATATTTAGAATCAATTGAATGTATGAGTTGCAAGATAATTATTAATACTAAATCACTTGAAAAATTGGCTAATGGTGGAATCCGTAGTCTCAGTTCTTTCCATAATCTAAAATCAGTTTTAATTTAATCTTTTTTATTTTTAGTATTAAAAATTAGTTTTAAAAATCAAATCTTCATAAGTCTGAGTATCGAATCTTTTACCACTATTTCTAAAACACATCAATAGTACTAGCTTAATGATTATAGAAAGAACCCTCATTTAAGGGCTTACACTTCCAATAGAGGGGCTTTTCATGTGAGGAAAAAAATAAGGTCACTAGATATGAATTTCAAAACCCCATATCCACTATATTTTCATAATGGCTAAACTATCCTTATTTAGTTAACAATAATTAATCTAATTAACTAATAGATTAGACTAATAATAATTAATCTAAAATAATGTTATATTTAATCAAATCGAATCAGATTTTTATATGTGTTGTTTGGGTGGGAAGAAAAAGTAGAGAAAAAAGAGAGAACTTTTTGGAGATTCTTGAAAACCATAGATTTTGACTCACTCAACCAAAATGAGTGATTCTAGTGAGAAATTTGAGGTGGGTGAATCCTTGTATGATAACCGAACCCAATTTACATACCCATCGATGGAGACCTAACTATGGATGATCTCTTGGATGGTAGAGAGGTTTTAATTCAAAATGGTGATGGTGAATCTCCACCAAATGGAGAAACTAGCCGTCAAAGTGAAGATTCAATGGCCGAGAGTAGTCAGGTATACCTCTAACTTAAACTCTTGGTATTTTTATTGCTCAAATTTGATGAAATTACGTAAAAAATGATGATTTTTTGTTTGATTCAGACAAGATTACGATTGGGTTTTTATCTCGAACCCAACCGTAAAACTTATTTATGGTTAGGTGTTCATCCTAACCTAACCGCAACTGTATTTTCATGGCGGAAAACCCAATCGTAACAGTTTTATGGTTGGGTTTTTAGCATCGAACCCAACCGTAACTCATTATGTGCATGAGTATTTATTGCACCAGTTACAGCTGGGTTCGACCAAAATAAACCAACGTAAATAAATTTACGGTTGAGTTCGTCTTTTGATTACCAACTGTAAATAAATTTGTATGTTTTTTTTCTTTTTTTTATGGTTAGCTTTGGAGGCAACAACCAACCTTACTTTTGTCCACGGTTGGGTTCGATGCTCGTAACCTAACCGTAAATTTTTTTTTCCTTGTGTTTTATTGACTAATCCTTTGATAATTTTTTGTTCAGCGCGAGATTGTACCTCACCCAATGTATGCTCAGCCTCCTCCAAATGATTTTCTAACTGAAAATACTACGGATCACTATTTGAACGACTAGGTAGGTCATAGATAAGTTGTTAATTCCTTTGGATAATATTTCTAAGTCTTTTTTTGTTTCTAACTTTGTATTCTTGGACCATGTAGACATGGGAAAAGAAAGACCATGCAAAGCAATGGGTTAGAGAACATGGCAAACGCATCATATGTGTGATTGTTTGTAACAATCAAGTGAATGAGCGCCGCTTCCAAATGGTTTGCGAGTGTAGTGGATTCCATACAAGTCATGCGAAGAAGGGTACCAAGTATGTACGAAAGACGAAGAAGAAGAGCACTACTTTCACTAAGAAGAGGGATGTCCTTTCAAGCTTCAATTTGAGATCAACAACGAAAAAAAGTGGTTCTTATTTAGAGTTTTATGCGGTCGTCACAACCACCTACCACCGGAGAGTTTGTTAACACATCCTTATGTGGCACCATTCATCGATGAAGAAAAGGTCATCGTAGACTCCATGAAGCAAAATCGGATGAAACCCATTGATATCCTCGGACACTTGAAGCAAAGAAACCCAAAGAATGTCTCTACTTTGGAGACCATCTACAACGCAAAATCCAAGTTGAAGAGTGAGAAATAGAAAGAAAGGAAACAAATTCAACAACTAATGTACTTGGGAGAGAAGCACAAGTACACTATGTTTTATGAAGAAGATGAGGATAAACAAATAAATTATCTTTTATTGGCTCATCCCAAGTTCATGAAATTAGCACGGTGCTCCCATCAAGTGCTTCTAATGGATTACATGTGAAAAACTAACAAGTATGAGCTCCCGGTCTTGAATTTTATCTGCCAAACTTCTACCAAGTTCCCATTTAGTGTTGTCTTTTGCTTCTTGAGAGACAAGCTCGAAGAAAGCTATGTATGGGTATTGGAACAAGTTAAATTATTCTACGTGGAAGGATATACCCCTAAGGTGATTATCACCGACAAAGAACAAGTCTTGATGAAGGCAATAGCAAGGGTGTTCCCGGATGCTCATAATCTTCTTTGCACGTTCCACTTGTGGAACAATAATCAAACTAAGTACAAATCGATTATTCGGCCAACAAAGAAAAGCGAGATGGAGAGTTTTAAGAAATTACCGGTACCTCAAAAACAAAAGTCCAAAGAAAAATTCGAGAAGGATGACAAGTTGGCAGAACTAAAATGGGCTAGTTTCCAAAGGGAATGGGAAGCTTTGACATGATCTATCACCAAGGAAGATTATGAAGAAAATTTTCGTATGTTAGGCTTGCATTGGAGAAATTATCCAAGTGTTGTGAAGTATTTGATGGACCATTGTTTGAATCCGCACAAAGAGAAGTTTGTAGCGGCGTTCATAAACCAATATAAGCACTTTGATAACCAAGCTATAAGTACCGCAGAATCATCTCACAACCGATTGAAGAAGAAGCTTCATAGTTGTGATGGTGCGTTTGTTACGGTCTTCGAAGCCATGCATGATTATTTCCTCTATGACCTTGATAGAGTTAAGGAAAATTTCGAAAAAAAACACCTCCAATATAAAGACGACCCATGGATCGAGGAAATTTCTTATAAGGTGTCGCATGTACGAAATTAATCATTATATGTTGGGCAACTTGCACAAAGAAGAAGAGTGTTTTTGTCATAACATGGGACTCCCATGCCGCCATATGATGGCCAAGTACGAAGAAGACGGTGTGATCCCAATTCAAGATATTGATCCGTTTTGGCAACAATTGTCTTTCAATGAACCCATCGTCGAGCAAGATTTTGGTGGATCGTTTGCCTATACCAACATTGGAAAAGCCCTAGCCGAGAAATACTCCACACTAAATCGGGCGTAAAGGAAAATATGGTTGAGTAAGTTGAGCAACTTCGTGTTTCCACACACAAGGTACGATGTCAAGGAACCAACTAGAGGGAAGAGAAATAGTAGGCCTCCTACGAAACAAAGAGGGAAGTAGTGCGAAAAAAAACAAGGGAATTGTTGGAAGAATCAAAGAAAAGAGAACCTTCAGGTTTTGAGCATTGCAAAAGGAATATGAAGCGGAAGATGAGAAGGAGAAGGATGCTCAAGGTAGAATCAGACGAAGAGGAAGTCAAATGGAACAAAGAGAACCAAGCCTAGTAAATTATAAAGGAAAATGTCTCGCTTTCCCTTTCAAGAGAGTTCAACAATGGAAGTTGGTGCCAAGGGAAAAGGTCCGATATTTTGCTCCAAACAAAATCAAGAAGCATAGTTGAGGTGAAGCAAAATGAACGGGTACTTGAAGAGCCGCAAATGACTCCACCAAGTGTTGATAAAGAGTCGATCAAAGTTCCCGCCAATCCAAACTCAAGAAGAGTTACTATCAAAGAATTAACAAGAAGTAAAGAAAATGCTAAAGGAAATACATCATTAGTTGAAGAGCCCATACGATCCGGGTTGCAAAAGTATTGATGAAAGCACCATCTACTTTCCAAAGAGATAAGAAAGGTAAAATCGTCCGAACCGAGCACATTATATATGAAAATTATTTGCTATATTTTTCGGATTTTGTTCGTGAATACATAAAGCCACCGACGATGTTGTCAGTGATGGTGATTGTGGTTATCATGTATTCATCAAACAAGTTCGACCATTTAGCGGAGCAAAACAATTGGGTTGGGACGAATGCACTTATGTAAGGCATAGGTGCGCGGTTGAACTACGTTCTTAACCGGATTTATAAACGCCAATGATGAGTGAACCGGGAGAACAAGAGTCGAAGTTAAACGAGAAGTTCGCTGCATTCGAATAGCGTTTAATAGCCAACCACATTTTTTTAAGCGAGTATTGGATGAGCATGCCAATATGTGGCCAAATCCTCTCCAACGTTTTCAATTGTGTCATCCATTATATCTCGCTTGGATGTAGTCTTACATTTGCACCAACAAGAACAACTTTTGTCGAACAATTGTCTAAAAGAAGATGTGTGATGGGGATGGTGCAAATGTGCCATTTTATCGGTCTCAAGTTAAAAAAAGGAATCCCATTACCCCCATTAACGAATGGATACGATGGCGCACTCCACAAGTCTTGGTGTAACCGGTTTGAGCAAAAGTTTCAAACTTTGTTCGTATTACGACTATCGAAGGAAGCCCCCGCACAAATTGTTTCCGACTCGGAGTCAGAATAATAATATAGACATATTCACTAAATGTAATATTGGTAGTGACAATATCATATGTATTTTTAAGGGATCAAATTATGAATAAAGTATTTAGTTGGAATGTTTTTTCCTTTCGTTAGTCTTTAAGCAAAAACATTGACTAACCCCAGGATATTTTACGGTTTGGTTTTGGTTTAGAAACCCAACTGTAAATAAGATTTGAACATAAATGTGTGGGTTAAACCCATTTTACGGTTGGGATCGACCTTTAAAACCCAACCGTAAATAAGACTTGTACAAATATATTGGATAAAGTTTATTTTACGATTGGGTTTAACCTTTAAAACCCAACCATAAATGAACCTGAAAAGACAAAATTTATATAAACACCCATTTCTCATTACTTAGACCACATTACAACCCATTAGACCATTAAACCATTACATAGATAATTGAAATTACAACTAAATAAACCACATGATATTACAAAAGTACTAATTAATAGGTTTATGAGTGAACAAGAAGTCCTTTAGGATGTGGTAATGAAGTAGGTATTGAAAAGGTCATATTTTCCACCTTCTTCATTCATGAATAGATCTCTCTAAAACCTCATCTTCGGTTTCACCCCTAAGTCGTAGTTGACCAATAACACGAACTAATGCCTTGGACTTGTTGGCGTATAGTTGCATATCGACAAATCAACTTGACGTGATCACGGTTACAAGGGTTACCGGTTTCAAAAAAAAAAAATTCATAGATGGATTGCCAATAACTCTGATTCATTATACCACCTTTTCTTTGTTCTCCTCCTCTTTTTGGATAACATAGTACATGGTTGCGGAAAATACATAAATCTTCATCGAAAGTAAAATCGGGATCTTGAACCCCAGGTTGAGTCATAATCTAGTATATTAGAGTGATAGCTTAGTTGGAGATGATTGATGTAGAAGAAATGTGCAATTTCTTAAGAAATAACATGGGTTTGATATATACTCAACTATTAGTTTCCTATATAAAAAAGATGTCTAACGGCTCTATTTTGAAAAAAGGATCGTACTAGGTTCCAGCGGCTCTATTCTGAAACCACATAGGTCTACCAAAGTGAAACAAAAATTCAAAAAATAATTTACGGTTGGGGAAAGAAAGCACGAACCCAACCGTAAGTCTGGGAAAAATAATGACTGTTTTACGGTTGGGTTCGAATCCTCTGAATCCAACCGTAAAACTGGGAACCAATTTTCTGTCAGTTTTACGGTTGGGTTTGGATGATTCAAACCAAACCATAAAACTGAAAACCCATTTTCTGTCAATTTTACGGTTGGGTTTTTGAGTCCCAACCCAACCGCAAATTATCCTGAACCCTTTTTTTGCAGTTCCTTTCACTCCAAATTTGTGTAAAAAAATACAATTTTAAAACTTATTCATCTAGTATAACTCAAATAAAGGCAAATTGGGTCATTCACTCAAACAAAAACTAAACAAACGCATTATTTAATAACACAAGAGATATAGGATATTTTACGGTTGGGTTTGGACTCAATAACCCAACCGTAATTGCAAATGAAAGATCACTTATGCTAGTTTGGACTTAGCTAGTAAATTCATAATAGTTTCCATCGAAGGATAAGACATTATAATAAAATTAAAGACATAAAGTAGATCGTAACATTACACTTGATTAGTTTTGACGCCTAATCGACCAATGGTCGTCATCGAAATACCCGTGATTGAAAAACTTTTCATTTTCTTTCAGTACATCATAGCATGCAAAATGCATGAAATTCCTGGCATAGATATGCTTATATTCCTCAAGAGCATGAGGAGTCTGAAATAAGAAAGAAATGAATAATAAGTTAGTATAATATGGTGATCACAATTTATTTGATTAACATCTATTTGAGATATACTTACATATTCATTGATGTCGAGATCAGGGTAACGAAACTTGGCATTGTACAAATCAGTTCTAAAACAATCACAACAATCATAGAGTTGTGAAAATCTATCCCTGACTACGTCCCATGTTCTTCCACTTTTATTACCGTCTAAGCCCATAAAAATATGGAAAACCCGGTCCCAAAAAACTTCCACGGTTTAAGATGAGTTAATTTTTAGATGTGATTCATTCTTTGTGGTAACCACCCACACGGCCATGCCCGAACAGCTGCAACATCTTCCTTTTTGAATCAGCTAGTAGCCATGTATGAGAAGTGTGAGGATTTTTGAGAAGATAAAGAAATATGATATAATTTGAGAAGTGTGAGGATTTTTATTGAGAGAAGAGTTCCTTTTATACACAATAAACACCCAAAGGCTAGTGTAACAACTAAATTTTTGAAAATCTGGTCGTATATTGTTCAAACATCTCTTATTTCCTGCCAAATAGTGTAAAAATATTCAAATTTAAAAATTTATGGTTGGGATCTGAGGCAAGAACCCAACCATAAATTAGGATTCCTATTGTAGCCCAACTTTTATGGTTGGGTATAAATTTTCCAAATCCAACCGTAAAAAATCCTTTCTAACAGTGAATTTAAAGTCAAATTTGGGTTTAAAAATCGAATTTTTAAACTTATTCATTCATTTTAACTGGATTTAAGGTAAATTGGGTCATTCAATTAAACAAAAACCAAAAAAACACGCAATTGTTCAACTTTTTTTTTTATGTTTCATGAAAATTTACGGTTTGTTCTGGTCTGAAAAACAAACCGTAAGTCTGGGGGAAAAATTGATAGTTTTACGGTTGGGTTCGCAAGTCAAAAACCAACCATATATATGGAAATTTTTGTTTTTGTCAGTTTTACGATTGGTTTTTGACTTACGAACCCAACCGTAAAAAAGGTAATTTTTTGTTTTTGACTTGAGTTCTCCTTTGTTTGATTTTAAACTTGAAACTTATGTAAATAAATCATTATTTCTAACTTGAGTAACATTTGTCTATTAACTCTTACATAATCTAAGAACAAAGTTCGAACTAAAACTTAAATATTAATTTGTCCCAAGAATTTAAAATACACCCACAAAAACAATCAAGTTTGATACAATTTTGATAATCAACATAGAGTTAAGGAGAAGGAGGAGGAGATTCTTCGACACGGGTATGACGAGCACCACGACGAACTCTTTTGTGCTCGTGCTACCACGAACACGAGTACGAGGACCAGCACGACCGCCGTGACCACCACGACCACGACCTTGCATATCCTCGGCTTCATCATGTGTGTCTTCATCACTAGGTTGCGTCTCACTTTGGCTAGTAGTCACACCTCTTGGATCGGCTCTACTCCTCTTTAAGCTCCGCTCCGACTCATTTTCGTTTGATTCATGAAGTTTTCTCATTTTGTGTTGCAGGATCTTTTGTTGCTCAACCGTCATCATATCACCTCTACTTATGCATAAAGTCATAGTCTCTGCCAATGCAAGTCCTTTCTTTTTCTATTCACATGTGAAAACAAATATTAGTTGAGTCTTTTGTAATAAATCTTACACATTAATAGCATAAGTAACTTACGTATCAAATTGAAATATGCCTCTTTCCAAACATCAAATAGGCCATCTCTTGTGTTGTTTCCTTGACCCCTTTGAATAATTCTCATAGCTTCCAGATCAATATTAATCACATTAGGATAACCAAAATGGTGATACCAATCCAAGTAATCTTCTACGACCTCTTTTGAGTCCGGAATTGGACTTACCTCCGCCATTTGGAGTTGGTATTCCGGTTTATGGCGGTCGTTCCAAACAGAAATCGAAGGCGTTGGGGTGTAGTTGAGCACGATACTGGGGCCTTTGATCATGGATCCATTTACACACAGTCTAAAGGCTTCGATTGTTACCTTGGATACTAACTGAATCCAATTTTACTCAATTTCACCGGATCATACTTACTTTCAACAATTATTCGCCAATTACATCAAAGTAAGTACAATCTTACTAAACCTTGCTAGATAATAACTTTAAACAATTATTCACCAATTGCATCAAATTGAGTCTAACTTTATTCAATTTTACTTGATCATAATAACTTTCAATTGTCCACCAATTGCATCCAATTTGAGTCCAAGTATACTCAATTTCACTAGATCATACTCATAATCAATAATTATTAACCAATTATGTCAAATTGAGTCCAATTTTCACTAGATCGTACTCACGTTCATCAATTATCCACCAATTGAATCCAGTCTTACTAAATTTTACTGTATTATACTCACTTTCACCAATTATCCACAAATTGCATCCAATTTGAGTCCAAGTATACTCAGTTTCAATAGATCGTACTCACTTTTACCAATTATCCACCAATTGCATCCAATTTGAATCCAAGTATATTTAATTTCACTATATCATACTCATGTTCACCAATTATCCATCAATTGCATCCAATTTGAATCCAAGTATACTCAATTTTACTAGATCATACTCACATTCATCAATTATCCACCAATTGAATCCAATTTTACTCATTTTCATCGGATCATCCTCACTTTCAACAACTTACTAAACCTCGCTAGATTATAATAACTTTTACCAATTATCCACCAATTGCATCCAATTTGAATCCAAGTATACTCAATCTTACTATATCATACTCGCATTCACCAATTATCCACTAATTGCATCCAATTTGAATCCAAGTATACTCAATTTCACTAGATCATACTCACATTCATCAATTACCCACCAATTGAATCCAATTTTACTCAATTTCATCGGATCATACTCACTTTCAACAGCTATTCACAATTACATCAAAGTAAGTACAATCTTACTAAACCTTGTTAGATTATACTCACTTTAAACAATTATTCACCAATTGCATCAAATTGAGTCCAAATTTATTCAAGTTTACTAGATCATAATAACTTTAACCAATTATCCACCAATTGCATCCAATTTGAGTCCAAGTATACTCAATTTCACTAGATCATACTCATAATCAACAATTATTCACCAATTGTGTCAAATTGAGTCAAATCTTACTAAATTTCATTAGATCATACTCATTTTAACCGATTATCCCCCAATTACATCCAATTTGAATCCAAGTATACTCAATTTCACTATATCACACTCATGTTCACCAATTAAAACGGGTCAAGTAATGTGCAGCAAGGCTAAGCCATGAGTCCAATCTTTTTTCTTTTTTTGTAAATAATTGACCCATTTTAATGTTTATCTTATATATTGTTTTCTTTACTTACAAACTCATTGTTCATTTTTTGGATGAAAATACGGAGCTCTTCATTAGCATTTGGGATCTCACAATCAGAAGGAAAAGGTGTTTATCGATGCTTATTCTTGTACTGATTATCTCATTTGGCAGGATACTGCTATTATTCAGGTGAGATACATAAATATTTAAACAAACTGAAATTCTGTTGGTTTGTAATGAAAAGACACTTTGACGCCTGTCACTCTTATTGATCTTACGCCGTATATTTTATTTTGTAGGAATACACAACAACTTATTCTGATATCCTGAATAACTCTTTAAGGGCAGGTATGTAGGATCTATCCCACTCTTATCGTGCAGGTATTTGCTATTGAGATTTTTTTTTTCTTTCGGCTTCTGATTCCATGAGGTCAACAAGCATCCCAATATTTTGTGGCAAGTCAAA
Organism: Papaver californicum; assembly: GCA_023531435.1. Taxonomy (NCBI): domain Eukaryota; kingdom Viridiplantae; phylum Streptophyta; class Magnoliopsida; order Ranunculales; family Papaveraceae; genus Papaver; species Papaver californicum. The sequence continues at coordinate 540,506 of JAJJMC010031210.1, read as the reverse complement.
GATTTTATTAAGTTGGATTTTTTTGTCATTTGTAAGTTTTTAGAACCTGGATTTGAATTATTTTGTTTTTCCTTCAAGTATAGAATTGGGTAGTTAACAATCAGTGAGAGCACTGTTTGACTACTGCTAGATGCATGACTTAAGTTTCATTTGCTTGTGTTGAAAACCGTTGTTCAAGCTTTTCTTTATATAGTTGTATTCACTTGAGCTTACGAGCTTAGTTCCTGTTAGTAATTGTAATTGAGGATGACCTTACTGAAAGTTTTTTGGTGGAAGAAGCTATCATCTTTAGTGAATAGACTATTCAGATAAAAAAAAATTCTCTTTGTTGTGTTAGTTTAGATTAGATCTTGAAGATTCATATGCGGGGAGAAAGACATAGTAGCTAGTTTAGTGTTTGTCGTGAAACTATAATTCTGTGAAGTGGGAATAAAAAGGCCAATGTGTTTCCCTGAATCACTATATGAAAACTATTATATAAATGGTGTCAGACAGAAAGAAGATAAAAAAAGCCCCTGACTGAAGATTTTGATAGTCTTGCTAAAGGTTAGTTGTATGGAGAAGGTCTTTAGTAGTAGTTAGCAACTGCATTATGCACATGCAGAACAACTTCGCCAAAATTATAGAGCTACACCGATGGATTCAAAGTCTATGCACTATGGTTCTTTGATATACTTATATGTATAGTTTCTTTGCTTAAAATACTTAATGCTGGCATCTGTCTTTCACAATGGTTCTGTGAGTGTTGAGGTCATGTAGGTTAACACAACTTGCTATTATGAAGATAACTAAAATTATCTGGTTGTATCCTCTTAGGACCCGAACCAGAGATTGGCGATGTAGCCGTTACCCGAGTGCATACCCGAGTTGCAATCGTATTACATTTTCTTAAAAAACCCATGTCGCTATCTTGTTACATCTTCTGTACCTTTATGTATTATAAATCATTTTGCATATATTGATAATCATGCACCATCTTTGAGTTGGCGTAGCTTTCAACTTTCGTCCTCATGGGGTAAATTTTTTATAAACAGATTTACTGAATCTCTTGTTTTGTTTGGGGTAAATTTTTCATAAACAGATTTACTGAATCTCTTGATTTCTTCGTAGGTCCGTCGGTCTGTGCAAATCCCCAGGGACAAGCAAGACTCGCAGAATCTCAGAAAAAACTTGCTAAGCTTAATTAATGTGCAGAATACTGCTATTATTTGGCAGGATCGATGCTTGTCCTTGTACTGATTATAGCTCATTTGGCATGATGCTGCTATTATTCAGGTGAGATACATAGATATTTAAACAAACTGAAACTTTGTTGGTTTGTAATGAAAAAGACCCTTGGACGCCTGTCACTCTCATTGATCTTACACCGTAAATTTTCTTTTGTAGGAACACAACAGCTTGTTCCGATATCTTGAGGCAGGTACGTATGATCTATCTCACTCTTATTGTTCACCTTGTTTCTGAACTAGTGGTCTTACTGTACTCATGCAATGAATGACTAAATTATTAGCTTATTAGCAGTTACATTATAATATAGTACTCCCTCCGTTTCAGTAAAAGTGTTATTATCACTTTTTCATTTTAGGCTATTTTTAGGGTAAAATGAAAAGTGTTATTATCACTTTTTCATTTTAGACTATTTTTAGGGTAAAATAAAAAAATGATAGTAACACTTTTGCTAAAACAGAGATTGTATAATGGAATCTCTTATTAGCTTAGTAGCTTACGAAGGAAGCTAGCAAGCGAAATATCAATTACTCATATGATCTCAAAACGACCAATTACCTTGCCTGATAACATCTGAGCTCTCCTAAGAACGCTAACTTTTGCTTAATAGGCACATTTTCAATTTATTGAAACTTTTGTAAAATCTTAAACATTCGATAGTGCTTGGAGATACACGAGCATAGTAGTTAAAGTTGCTCATACAGTTTTCTTCATTTTAGCTCTTTGTATACTTGGTTTTTGTTGTGCTTTCAGGCATTGCTATGGATTTTGGTGACAGAAGTACTTCTCGTCCAACTGTTGAACTCCTCTGGCCCTCTTTAATTATTGATTTAAAGGTCCGGATATGTCTATGCTGACAAACACATGGAGCTTGATATTTTTGATCCTGAGAAGTAGTGCTCAGTTGGTGATTTATGTAATGGGGTTGGGGATGGTACTTAAACAATTTTGGGGTACACATGTTTGTATCTTTTTAAACATTGGTACTTAGTTTTGGATACTTAATACCTTCTAAGAAACCTCATCTATTAATAAAATCTGAAATTTATTTTAAATCAAGGATGCTCTCTTCTTTGTAATGCAAGTTTTCACAGAGATCTACATTTGCATGATCCACTTCAGCTTAGGTAAAAAAAAAAGATTGATCCAATACATCATACCTTTTCCCATCTTTACTTTAAAGTACATCATGCCTTTTCCCATCTTTACATTAAAACATCGCAAATTTTTTTTTTACATAGCCGTTTTCAGGAACGGACCCAAAAGAATTTACCAAGGCTAAATTGTAAAATTAAACTTGTGGACTAGTTGTAAGTTGTAAATTGGCTTGTGGACTTTGGGGCTCGAGTCTCAATTACAACCTATTTCATATACCCTAAAGTAAGATATTCTCGAACAAGCGTGTCTAATATACATACACTTTGGACACACAATTTTTTTTTGAAATGATATGTCTAATACTTTAGACACACATAGCAGCCTCCGAAATGGCGTGGATAATGAAATTCTACTCTTTGGACATGTAACAATTGTTTCACGTGGCCATAGATTGGTCTACGGACACACTCAATAACAAACTCAAACTTAACGTGGCTAAATGGTGCTTTTTAGACACATTGGGGAACGTGGTTTTTAATGGACCTAACAAACACGCCAAAATTCATAACGTGGCCATAGATTGGTCTATGGACACGCTCAATAACAAACTCAAACTTAACGTGACTATATGGTGTTTTTTGGACATGCACTGGGGAAAGTGGTTTTTAATGGACCTAAAAGACACGTCAAAATTTATAACGTGGCTAAAATCATTAGCAATGGACACGCCAATAACCAAAGGCGTGGTTATATGATAGATTTATGACATATAGACACGCCAAAAATAAAAAACGTGGCCAAAAATAAATTAAGTGGCGTGTCTAAAGCCCAGTTTCGTACTAGTGAAGGGTGAGTCTACTTTTGTTCTTAGGAAAATGAATTTAGAACACAAGTGTGTAGGGGATTACAAGAATAAGGATAGATCTGCTGATCCTCATTTTGTAAAGGATTTTGTGCTTGATCAGTTAAAGAATAATGCTAAAATTGTAATACCATCCCCCCATAAAATCAAGGATGACTTGTTAGATGCAAAGAAGGTCAATATACCTTATAAGTGTGCATTGAAGGGTCTATAAAGAGAGCTACAATCAAGTACCAGCCTTTTGTATGATGGTTACTAAGTGTAATAAAGGGTCTGTAGCTAAGTTCACATCTGATACAAAGGATAACACATCTAAGAATACGACAATCTCTATTGAACCTGCAATGAGGGTTTTCCACCAAGGTTGTAGGGGAGTAATAGGGTTAGATGCCTGCACTTGATGGACAAAATGGGTTAGTTCCTTTGGGAATTATGGTACGTATGAGTAAACAAATGAGAATTCGGAATTTTCTTGAATCATTTGAAGGATGAAATTTTAGCACATCCAGTAAAAGTGGCTTTCATTTCAGATAGTCATAAAGGGTTATTGGAAGCTGTGGCTAGAATTTTCCCTCGTCATCAAAACAGATGTTGTTGGAGGTAATTTTCTTTTCTTAATTCCGTGACTTTGCTTCTTTTGATTTCCCAACATTACTTTAAGTTAATTGCATTGTGTTAGATGCATACATTTATACAAATATTTCAAAAAGTATTACAAGGGTCACGAATTATATTCTTTATTGTCGAATGCAACAAAAGCCTATAAAACAAGGCATTTTCAGGTTTGTTGTTAAGTGCCCTTAAGTTTTCATACATAGTGTTGTTAAGTTATTCACTAGGTGGTAGTTTTAATATTTTGGTTCTTGTTCAGGAACATTTGGACAAGATTGTGAAGGAGAATGCTGATATTGGTGCTTATCTTAACAAAGAAGATCCTACTACATGGTTCATGGCCTATTTTAACCCTATCCACTGCTGTGAACATTTGAACAGTAATTTTTCAGAATCTTTAATAATATGATCATTAAGTTAAGAGATAAACCAACAATCATGATTGGAATAACGTATGCTAACTTAGTGATGGGTACATGGTATAAGAGGAGGACTGAAGATAAATCATTGGTAGATAGAACTTTGGTTCCTACAACAGTGAAGTTGATAAACAAAATGGTATTGTTTGTGACTGATTATGTTGTTGACCCTTGTGTGGCTGGAGAGATCTATATGGTGACTAGTCCCAAGAACTTTGTGTCCACTGTGAATACCCTTTATAAGACTTGCTCTTGTTTGCAGTGGCAGTTGAGGGGGTTCCCCTGTATGCATACAGTGAGTGCATTGCAGACCATAAAGCCACAAAGGAGACAGTAAGACATTTCTATTGTTATCTCTTTAAATTTTCCAGTTTGCTATGTAACTTTTCTAGTTGATTGTACCTAGTACTAACCTTTAAATGTTGGGTTTGAGCAGGTACTGTAGTGACTACTATTATGTGGAACATTATAGTGCCACATATGCACCAACCTTTAAACCATTAAATGACAGAGATGACTGGGGGCAGGTGCTATTCAATATTCTCAACTACATTAATAGTTGTGCATTTACTTTTCTATATAATATATCATTGTCCCATATTTAGAGTTTCATAAGCATTTATTTTGTTCTTTTTTTTTGTTGCAACCAAAGATGAAAAACAAGATCTTGAACCCTCTTCACAATAGGAAAATTGGAAGACCTAAAAGCAAGAGGATTAGAAGCTATGATGAACCTCACGTGGAGAACAAGAAAAGGAAGTGTGGGAAATGTGGATCTTTAACTAGTCAGAACAGAAGAACATGTGCTGGTGGAGAAGTTGGATCTAATCTAACTGGAAAGAGGCAAATGACTGAATATGATGTAGAGAACTTCACCTTCACTAACACACATACAAGTCAAACCAACAAAGTAAAAGGTGCAGCTAAATCAAACAAGAAGAAGGGAACTGCATCATTTGTTGGTGAATATTCTACAAGACCTAGCAGGAAGAATACTAGAACACTATCTTCTACTCCAGCTTCTACAGGACCTAACATTTCTCAGAACTTTTTGGGAGTTGGATCTGTATCTCAGAATATAAAACAAGTGAAGGGAAGTGCTAAGAATAAATGATGCAAGTGAATGGAGATTTTCTAAGTTGGATCTTTTTTTTTTGTTGGTTGCTTATGTGTTTGCAGTCTTTTTTGCTAATGTTTCTGTTTATTAGTACATTTGCAGAATCAAAAACTTAATCATGAATGAAATCTAGTTATTATTATGTTTTCAAATTGTATTAAATTTTCAGTTTGTCAAGTTCCTTACATATAACATTTAGGTGTAAACTTGAGTTCATAAGTTTGTTTTTGGAAGCAATGAAGACTTCATCTGAACCCATTTGAAACTATCACAATCTATGCAAGTGAAGTACGCTATGTTCTGTTGTATTCATTCTTGCAAAACTTTAGTTCCATCTTTGATTTGAAGTGATCTTTGTTGCAGGTTTGACTCTGCAGTGGGCATGTTTTGAAGCAGTGACTAGCTTCTCCACAAGCATAACAACCATTCTCTGCTGGTAACTTCACCATCTTGCATTTGACAGGATCAATGACATCATCAAACAATTCAAAGTATGTATAGGTTGGAATTGAACACTTCAAAAACATTTTCCATTTGTTTCCTTTGTTTTTGATTACAATAGTTTCCATATACCATTATAAGGTATATATTTTCACTTGGAATAAATCCAAGGACAGACCTTTGGATGATGGCTTCCCTGTTCACAACTAGAACATGAAAGTTAGTTTTTTTTGTATCTTACCTTGTTACTGCTGCTGCTACTACTACCTGGAGAAGCTATAAAACCTTCATTCATGTCTTTTTGTGTGATTTAATTGAATATTTATTTGAAGAATTTTTGACCTAATTTGTAGGATAAAAATTAGGATTCTTCTCTGTGATTTATATGAAGTGAAAAAGAAGAAGAAGATCGTTATAATAGGGGTGAAATCTGGACCATTGATTTTTTTATGCTAGATTGATGACACGTGTCAATCTGACCATTACAGTTTTATCACGTTTTCTTCACGTGCTCCGAGTCACCGATTTGGCTAGTAAACGATTTGTGATACGAACTCAGAGAAGGTTAATATGTATTTTACTAAATAGGTTAACGGACAGGTGTCAGTTAACTGTCGTTTCCCGTCTTTAAAAAAACGGGATAAAAAATGTTAAAGTCGACGATTTTGTTAATTAAAGATCAAAAAGGTGGCCACTTTATTAAAAAACCTTTTTTTTTCAGTTGTTTTTTATTGGTGATATAAGAGGTGCAACACCCTCAAAAAGGTTTCAGAGATATAAAACATACAAAATTCTGTTGTAACTTAATAATTATTAAAGGGGGACAACATCAATTTCTTGATTGAAAATTCAGCTGAAGCAGTAGTTCTCTTTTTACCAGGGGAAATAGCATGAAATGTCCCCATTTGAGAAACCTTTTTACTAAACTGTCCTTGTTTTTTTTCGAAGTTTTATAAAATATCCAACAATTAGTGATTCCGCCAGGGCCCACAATATTGGCCATTTTCTTGTTGTAAAAGTCAATATATCACAAAATGTTTTGTCGACATAAACTATATTATTGCTCATGTTTTAATAGACGTTTTGAAATTCTGACATAAAATTTCTCTATCTACCCAGGAGTTTAAATACTTTTCAGATTCGTCGAACTTGACTCAGGATTGTTACACCGTATTCAGGTTTGTTACATCGTTTCCAAAAAGAGTGTATCATTTCCAAGGTCTTGGATTTTTAGTTGGTGGGAAATCAATATTCTATTGTTCTACAGTACTGTTCATCGAGGCTGGTTCAGCAATGTTACATCACTTTTAGATTCGTCGAGTCCGATTCAGAATCGTTATATCGCATTTAGGATTGCCACATCATTTATCTTCCTCATCAAGGAGATGAGGATAACTCGGTTCAACCCAACTGTTTCGGAAACTTTTAGAACTTTTTCTATTTAAGATAAATACCACCTAACATTTAACTAGCCGTTGGCCATTATTTTTTGAACGTTTAAAATTGGGATATTTTATAAGAGTTAAAAGAAAATGGGCGCACTTTGTACATTAGATTTTAAAATGGGAGTACTTCATAATATTCTCATTTTATCAATAACAACATAACTAGTGTTTTTTTCCCGTAAAGTTGGATACTTTTACTAGTGTAACTACTTTTAATAGGAGTATAGGACTGCTAATACTCGGACGGGCATGAGCACTTAGATGTTGATGATGTTCAGGATTTGTTAATTTGGTCACCACCCCTAAAACTTGATCGGGTAATTACCTTTTTTTTAAGGTAAAAAGGTTTATATTTGATTTCTTCCTCTTTACCATGTATATATATCGGCGGAAATGGTAAAATTTCTTACATGGGTTAGTGAGCTAAGAATTCTAGGAAGTTTGGAAAAGTTTTTAAGATATCCATTGTTTTTCATGTTTTACTCTTTAACATATTCTCAATACAAGGCATCTTGAAATTGCCATTCCGCATATCTAGTGGTATAAGGAAAATGCAATATTTCTCCTTTAAAATAGGGATTAAGAGAGTAAAAAAAAACAGGACAAGAAAAATGCACTCGATGAGTACAACAAGAGCAAAGAATGTTAGAGCATCGCTTGGTCAAGCCCACAAATTTTGGCATGTCAAGCTTGTTGTCAATGTTAGATGAACAAAACTATATCTTGATTTATAGTTTACTAAAGTCAGTATCGGACTAGGAATAGAGTATGGTAGTTGAATATTAGAATTCACCTGAATAACCCTTGAAGATTGAAGACTGAAGAACAACTAAGACATCTGCGAGAACTTCATCAACAAAGGTATGTGAAGAAGGACTATCGTATGTACTCATTATTTCTACCATTTAATTACCATTCTATATCTTCAGAGATAATTTCAACATCATGTCCATCACTTCAATGCGACATGTGGAAATACGAGCATTTTGACAATTTAGTGATGATCTCAAGTTTCATTTATTGGAATCGGTTACGTTATTCTCGTTCGAGCCATGATGCAAATATGTAAAATAAGTCTTGAATCTCTATAGACGTGAATCCTGTTATTGTTATCTGAGGTTGAGGATAATTTGTTGTTCAAAAAACTATGTCTGCGAAATATAAGCCTAAAAACATCAAGTTGTTATATTGTTCACGAAATGATTTTTTTTAGTTCACAGACTATACAAAAACTTGATGTTCAATAATTCCAAAGTTCATAAGAGTTCACAAACTGATTTTATTGGTTCGCGAACTATGCAATATCAAAATGTTATTGGACATATTGTAAATTTGATCTTTTGTTCACGAACTGATTTATTGGTTCGTGAACTATGCACTTTTGGGTATGTTCCTGGAACCTTTTTAAAAATAGCTTTTGTTCAAGAACTGGTTTATGAGTTTACGAACTAGGCACTTCTGAATATATTGATGGACACTCAAAATATCTTATTACACGAACTGGTTTTCTTAGTTCGCCAAATAGAATTTTTTCTGTTGTTCCTGAACTCCAACCTTGCTTGATGGTTCACGAGATTTATAGGCTATCTTTCATGGGATAACTTGTGCACGGTTCTTAAAAGACAAATATGTTTGTGCACATTCCTCTTTGTAACTCAAAGAAAACTTCTCACATGCTTACATGGTTCCTTTCTTTGGAATCAATATATATTGAGAAATTAAGTTTGCTTGGGATCAAAATAATTCGTAAACATGGAAACTAGTTCACGAACTTGCTTTGTCCTCAAGAAAACAATTGCTTGAATTTTAAATAATCTAGCCTAATTCATCATTATCCTTGCACGTCGTGTCCTAGTTGCGGCTAGAGTTTTCCTCTAAATACCTAGGTTTCTTTATGAAATGGTGTTAGGTTACGACTTTTAAAGTCTTCACTAAGGGATTCGTGAAAACCGACCAGACTATCTTTTCTTTGATAAATTATATTTATAGTTATAATGACGTTCTTGATATCCGAAATCTTATCTTGATCATCGTATTTCTTATCTATTCTAAAGGCCCGTCTCTTCTACTATGCGACCATTCATGAACTACTTATTAGGGAATACGATTGATAGAAATTACAAAGTGCTCTTCGTCTCAGACTTTGAAATTCTACAAGATTGATATGTAAACATGTTTTAGATTGATCTTGTGAGGTCAAATAAATTAGGCATATCTATAACCTTTTGAAGAGAGTAAGCTATCTTAATTTTTGAGGTTTTCTTGATATCTTCTTTTTTCTTGAAGATCCCTCATAAGAAAATAAATTTTAACTACCTTGATTAAAACATATCTGAAGTAAATCAATCGCCTAACTGTTAGAGGCAGGTTAGTTTAAGTCTTCACTTCGGCTGAAGCAACTCCTAGGCCTGTAAAACACGTCATCTAGTGGATCAAGTGTGTGTTCTTGCGAGATCCAAGAGACGCAAGGAGCACGACTAAAGATGAATTTCTTGGGGGTTAACTCGGTCTCAACTACATTCCGTTCTGAAGTATGATAGTAAGATAGTGTTTGTAGCGGCTTAATACAGTGTGGTGTATAAACTAGACGAGGTCCCGGGATTTTACTGCTAGATTGCAGGTTTCCTCGTTAACAAAATTTCTAGTGTATTGTGTTATTTATTTTTCGCATTATATTGTTTATGTATATAATTGAAATACCACAATAAGTACTTTAATCAACCTAAATAGTTTTTTAGCTCGATAAGTAAAGATCCTACAACACTTGTTCTTGTTGAGTTCGTATCTTGAGAAAATATTTTAAGACACTTCATCTTGTTAGAATTCGGATCTTGTACAGTTCGAGTACATACTAGGTTGACCTTAATGTAAAATCAAGAAATCTATACATATTAATTGTACACGGATTTGTACATACAAGTTCACGAACGAAAAAGTTGGTTGTATACTAGGTACATTCTTCTTTTTGAAGGAAAAACAAGAGAAACACCTTTGTCAGGTAATTATCGACATCCTCAATGTGAAATGCGAGTATCGCTTGGTGTATTTGGAAAATTTTAGATGAAGTCAAGAGTACTACCCCCTGCTATTTTAGTCGTTGACATAATTTCTTTTTGATCTTCTTGTCTTTTATTTTTTCTTTTTATTTCTTCTACCGAAAAAAAGATGAATAAAATACATGCTTAAAATGGGTGGCAAATATTTTATGTTTTTTGTTGTTGTGGAAAATGTATTTTCCTCTGTCCCTTTGGAATAGTTTTCCGTCCGTATTTTCCACCATTTCGCTGTTTTTACATAATTAAGTAATAAACTTCATTTTTTCTTTAACATTGTTCAAATTCTCACAAAATAACTTATTTGTAACGAAAAGGCTAATTTTTTTAAAAAAAAAAATTGGAATTTTTTTTATTAGTTTTACTAGTCTTTATAAAATATTAAGTACTTTGTTTATAAGATATCTCCAGCAGTGGGTGTAAAAAATCCTATATGGAGGTATTATTTAAACCTTCATTTAGAAGAGTTTAAGCGTGTCTCTAATAGTGTAGGGTTTTAATTATATAGTTTCATATGTGGATAAAGATAAAAGATCGATTTACTTTATCTTTTTTAGTTTTTTTTTCCATTTTGCTTTAAATGATAATAATTAAATAAAATATAAGTAAAAATATGACAAGGAGTTCTAACTGAAAGTCTAGTTAAAACTTTCTTTAATACCTGTAATCTATGTCATCACTCCGATTTTATAAGATCTAACTATTGAAGATAAACTTTGTCTAATTTAAGGTCTCATATCCTATGTAGCACAAAAAAAAAGACTTTTTAATGTTGTTGGCAATGTTGTAAATATGTATATTTTGTAAATAGTTTAGGGGTATTTTGCATTACCTCCCCTTTAAAGATTGTTAATTAAGAAAACCTCCCCTAGATATCGAAAATTAGCAAAACCTCATATCGTTAACTTTTCCATCCAATTCCTAGCTGAATCACCATTTATGTCCACCTAGACAAAATATATGCATGGCTTTCCAAGTACCAAAAATACCCTCAGTTTAAAATATATAATTTGCACACTAGACGGTCTAGAAAGAATGATATGTACGGTCAGATTTGACCCAAAAAAATATCGTTGAACGGTCGAATGTACTTTCCTCTCCTGCTATAAGAACGCTCTCTCTCGGTCACAACTGAAATCATCAAACTTTGAAAAAAAAACTTCTCTCTTACGAACTGAACTGAAGTGTAGTTACTAGATCAAGCAAGCAGGGTTCAAGCTTTACATGTGACGAGGAATTCTCATCAAGCCCAACCTGCAACGTAAGTAGATCCGCTATTAGATGAGGTAACTCAAAATACTATATTTACAGATAAGAGGTAATACTAACATGATTTTTACAGTTAGGAGGTAACAATAATAAATTCTTCTGTTTGCAGTATCAATGCAGCTGCCAAATTTGCAAATCATCATCTCATTTAGCCATGAAATGTCCATTCATATATTCAAAATGCAGAAATGTGATGAGACACATAGGGTTTGGGAAGCAAACAAATGAAGAAGTTTTCTAAGGTGTTTAAATCAACCAAAATGTGATGAGTTTCAATGGTTAGACCAAGCTGCTGCAAAAAAACAAAGAAGATAAAAATATGAAGGGTGTTCTCAGAAGGAGAAAACTAAAGATGAAACCACTGATAGTGAACCAATGAAAATGATCATTGATTCAGATGTTAGTGAAGAACTCTTTACAGAGATATGTGTCAGGTTCAGAGGTGCAACAATTGTAGAGAAGGCAAAAAAATAGGAGATCATCCTAACCAAAATGTATTTTCATTCACATGATTTCAACTTTCAAGTTTAGTGTAATTTCAAGTTTCAAGTTTAATGTAATAAATTATCAGGTACCTAAATAAAAACAGCATTCATAACTGATATGTAACCCGAAAAAATACTATCATCCCAAAAACAAAGTAACATGCATAGTTTGCTCTGAAACAAAAAAACCTGATACTGCAACTTAATCAATACCTCCATCTTGGTGGTTTGAAGACTTGAGAGTATGGTTTCTTATCTCTCTCATTCCATCAGGAGTGGATCCATACATACTTTGGTAATTACCAATAGTTGTAGACATTGTAGCGGACATTGGTGGTGGTCCATACCTCCCTCAGCCCCTTCCTTGTGGCAATGTTGTTGTGGTTGTTGTTGTACCAAAAAATAAATACTTAAATCCCCTACCTCTGCCTCTTCCTGGTGGTGCAGCAGCAGCTCTCCCTCTCCCTCTTCCTTGTGGTTGTGGTGGTGCATCTCTAGCCTTCCTTGAGGTGGTGGTGGTGCAGCTGTGGCCCTTGCTTGTGGTGCTGTAGAACCTCTCCCTTGTCCTCTTCCTCTTTCTTGTGGTGGTGTTGCAGCACGTCTTCCCCTTCCTATTCTCCTTCCATTACCAACAGATGGTGGTGCACCAATTTTCTTGGTTGGGCAAGTCCTCACATTATGGCTTAAAGACCCACAATGGCTACATGCTCTTTTTGCCTTCTTGTTAGACCCATCTCCATCTGATATAATTCTCTTGGTTCTTGGTCTACCTGACTTTGCCTTGAACTTAGGTTTATTCACTTCCATAGTATGTTGTTAATCATTAATTGAATACTATCAAAAATTAACCAACAAAACAAAAAACAAAATTTTTATTAAGTTGGATCAACTTACTTCAACCCAGTTATCTGCACTTGCACATGGGTTCACTTGTCCTGCATAAGCTTTTTATAGTATGACACTTTGTGATAATCATGCACCAAGCTGCCAGTAATAAATGGAAATGTATTTAGTACAAGAAAATAATATAACGCAGGTACCATTAAACAAAATGTATAGTAGTTACCTATTGATATCCAGGTGTATATGGAAAGCAACAACAACAACATGCACACATGGTAGTCCGGTTATTTCCCATATACACAAGTACAAGTTTTCTCTGTTACATTAATATCCCACCTAGCCAATGTGTCATGGTTCTGAACACGCCAACATAATTCACTTGCACCAAACAATTTTTATCTCCTCTTCTTATCAACTTTGTTCTTGATAATCCTATCTGCTCTAATGACCAAAATTAACCCCTCAAGTTCCCATTTATTGGCAACCATCTTTCTATCAAACATCAAATCCATCATCTTCAAGTTAAACCCTTCAAGAATCCTATGTGAAGGTTTGGACCTTACATCCAATAACCAACTGCTGAAACTTTCAGAAAAGTTGTTGGTTACATATTCACATTTTGAAGTTGTATCAAATGTAGATTTAGTCCGTTGATGTGCTGGAACATCTTGGAACCACTGATGAGCCTTTTTGTTATCTGATTCCATAATAATCATGTATCTATAGTGATCGTTATTCCTGTATGACTTTGCTGCACCCCATGCTAATGTTTTCATATCAGTTCCCTTGAATTTGTTCTTAAAATTCTCAAACATATGTCTAAAACAGAATCTATGCCTATTTGTAGGAAAGACCTCTTGAAGTGCTGGAACTAACCCCTTTTGTCTATCACTAATGAAAGTTAATTGAGATGGATGCTCTAATAGACTTTAATTTATAAGGTTTAAAAAACAGTAGCCAATTTTCCTTTTTCTCAGCATCACATATAAAAATAGCAAGAGGATACATACCATTGTTTCTATCAAGTGCCACTGCAGAAAGCAACACTCCACCATATTTCCCCTTGAGAAAGCATCCATCTAGACCTGCAAACGGCCTGCATCTACTCTTAAACTCCTCTAAATAAGCATTGAATGCAGACAACAGTAACTGAAATCTTTATCTGTATCAGTTGCAACAACACCTATGAAGCCACTGTTTTTCCTTGCTATTAGATCCATAACTTTAGGAGACCACTTGTATCCATCTTCATAAGAACCATACAACTTAATTAAGGCTTTGGCTTTACCGTTCCAACAAATCCAATGTAATACCCCTTATCCTAGACTATGTAGCCCTTAGTATTAGGCTTA
>JAJJMC010031210.1:507957-526273 GCA_023531435.1 Papaver californicum | reverse complement strand
CAGGGGACGGTGGTCGTGGAGCAACCTAACTAGTAGAACGACTCTTTATCCCGGAAAAATACATTAACTTTCCTTCAAGGTGCTTAAACAATTAAATGCCTTTATAGTTCGTTTGTTCTTTTTAAATCCAGACTCTCTTATTTTAAGTAAAACTCTTATCATTTAAATTAAATATCCGACCTGTGTGTCGAAGATAGATTATTGTTTTAAAGACTTTGTTTTTTACCAAATTTATCTTATAATGCTCGTCATTTTTGAATATTATTTTCTTAAAACTTATTATTCTTCAAAACCCCCACACGATAGCCGGATTGACATTTGTTGGCTTGAAGGCTTGACTGTGCTTTTTGTCCCATGAGTAGTGCCACACTTCTATTTTAGGGCGGCCGACCTAGAATGATGAGATGGGGCGTTACATTCAATAACTTAGTATAACACCAAACCTGACCTGCAATATACTCTTAATCGTGCTAGGATGCAATGAATATGTATCTTCTCTTATATCTTCCTCAATGACACTTGCAACCCATGTAGAGTTTGTCATTCTGTTCAAACCTGTACGAGTTCTGTTGACACAACTGTGATTAGCAACATACTTGGTAACCTTAATAGTATGTCCATCCCCTTGCTAACCAAAATGTAATGTGATTAGTGAAAGCCCAATATCTCATAAAACCAAAATATAAGATAAGATAAGTGGATTGAGATAAAGTGGGCTTTACATGTTAGCAAATAGTCTGAATGGGCAATTTGGGCCTCTACACCTGCACCTTAATATGGTTAGGTCATTTTTGGTTTTTACCACTTCAAAGCAATTGGCAATGCAAAATCTAATTACAAACAATTTGTATTCAAACATTGTTGGCCATGTCATACCAACTTCAATTTTATATGTATCACAAGTCCATTCCTTGACTTTCTCACTCTCTACATCTGCATACATGTCATCATATTTGTTGTGATCTATCTTATAATCCTGATACCTCTCAATGTCTTCTCATTCTTCATCCAAGTCAGTATCAGGTTCTTCTCCACAATTTACTTCATCCTCAGAGCATGATGAATTGCCACTATGATAGTCATCCTCTATTGGCAATTCATGTATGCTATGCTTATCCAAGTTTTTATTCTCAGGTAGTACATCAAGTTCTTCTTTAACTAAAAGATCCTCCAAAGTTTCATGGTCTTCATCTAGCTGAACATAACGGTCTTTAACTTGTCTCTTTTTGGGTGTAGGTGAAGATTTCTTTGATGCAGTCTTCTTAGGTGTTGGCATCTTCTTGGTAGATGTATCCTACTGAATAGGCTGCTCAGTTGGCATCTGAGTTGGCTCATGACTAGGCTCCTAACTTGGCAAAAGTGCATTGTCTGCTAGATTGTTTCTTAAGTTAACAACCTTTCAAGCAGTGGAGAAATAGGAACCTCTTCTCTTGGTTGTATACTTGGACCAACAACTTCATCATTTTGTCTATCTTTGATAACATTCAGTGCTTTGCTATATGTGATGAGAAAATTAATTTCATTCGGTATATCTTGATCTTACCCATTCCAAAAATTGAGCAGGTCTTTATCATTCTCAACATCACATAGAAACCCTTTATCCAAGTACTGGAATAATCATTGAGCACCATCTAACTCCTCAATACAATCAAGCACACTCTGCAATAGGTCCAATTGGTTCAAAAAGTCACCATCTTATCTAGGCCAATGAATCTGTCTCCCATTGATGTAGTCAAACATGTGAAACCCACTAGGAGGTTGTACCTTTGGCCAGTATCCATAATAATGAACATATAAATCTTTTATACCATACGAAACACTGAGACTGCAAAAAGATCATATCCAAACACTTCAGAAACATAACCTAAATAAACAATAACCAAAAAAATAACAAAGCATCCCAAAAATATCATCATACAATCTTAAATTAAATTAAATCAAGCACAAATAAACCAAACATTACACAAAATCGAAATTACGAACCATTTTATACTCATTCTCATCACAAAAACCTAATTTAGGCCTTGAAAAGGTAAAAAAAAATAATTGACAAAAAAAACCCAGAGCATGATAGAATAAACCCTAAAACTTCAAACCAACATGATTCACAGCATACCCATCATCGTAAAACAAACAATCATTAAAAGGAACAAGAAAATCGAAACAAACCCTAAGTCTCACAAGCTTACAATCGATGATTAGGGATAAGATTCATCGTGAAACAACGAAAATGAACCACCAGCAAACTCTAGTTGTCTTTCTTTTCAACAAAACTCTGAGGATTTTGATTTAACACTGACTTTTAACGAGAACGATTTTTTTTTTCTCACTTACTATCTCTCTCTTCTCTTTGCAAAACGATATTGTACATTTTTTTCCTCTCGGAATGATCTTCCCGCCTAGGCTATGGGGGTAGCTAAAGAGACAGGCGACACGTATCTTCATAATATGGTACCATCAAAAAGTGAAATAATCATAACCGTTCAATCACTGACATAAATCTCAGCCATTCGATATATAGTACGGATCTACAACACATGTCTAACTCTTGTTTTTTTACAAAAGGGTAGTTCTCCGATTTAATAAAAATTATGCCACTCATACACAATTTACGTGTAATTTATCTGCCAGCTAGGGAGATAATTTAATGATAGGAGGTTTTACTAATTTACAATATCTAGAGGAGGTTTTCTTAACTAGCAATCTTTAAAGGGGAAGTAATGTAAATACCCCAATGTTTTATGTAAAAAATAAATAAATTTATATTTGTATTTATATTTATCTCTTATTAGAAGGAAAAAAACGATTTCTGATAATAAATATAAATTTTATATAGTGATGTTTACCTAAGATTAATAATCAAAATATTTTCTTAAATTTAACAATTTTATAATAAATTTACAGAAAAATCATATATTCTTTTAGATAAATAAGTATATACAAAACTTAAAAATACTATAACTACCAATTTTATTTATAATTATGGTAAACACATAAAGTTTGAGAGAAAATTTAGTTTCCACCCATGCAGTCTAAGGGTGCAATGGTATTTCAAACAACTACAGTTTTATGCTTCAAAAAAAACTACACTTTTTTTAGGCATTTTAAATTTTTATTTTTTTATTTGATCTAAATTTAGATAATCTTGGTTATAATCTTTACTCCTCCAATTTTTATAGTGATTTGTTCACTTCTTCACTTATATCTCTGTTTGGAAAAATCGAAATTCTAAAAATTTAATTATGGGATAATCTAATTTTTTAAATTAAATTTAATTTTAAAAAATTAATGTTTAATTAAAATAATTAAATTATTTTTAATTTTATGTTGGAATCCAATTCTATTATACTATTTAATCAGTATAATAATAATCTATTATTTTAGAAAAAATTAAATTATAAAAATTAAATTATAAAAATTAAAAATATTAATTATGCAGAGTTAATTTATTCAATTTAGTCCAAGTAAACGCATTCCGTAAGAACTTGATTATCTCGCTTTTAATTCCTTGAATCAAAAATACTAGTACCAAAAGAGATAAGAGTGTTAATACATAGTCTTTCCTTGTAGAAGATGTGGGTAATGAGTCTAATGACTCAGCATTTATAGTTTAGCAAATGAAGTAGTAATTCAATAATTCTTGTCCGTCCAAGAGGAGATAAGAAGAATAATATTCCCAAGAATGAGTACCTGTTTATTAGGAACATGTGGCAGCAGTCCATAGAAGTACACGAGATCTCCTCCTTTTCATAACTTCACTCACTCACTCACATTAAAATAAAGGGAACAAATAAATACCTTCTTCTTCTTCCCCTCCTGCATTTCCTCTGCACCTCCGAAAAAACTTTAACACAATAGAAAGAACAGCCATGGCTAGTGCCTTAAGATTAGAAAATGTATTATTCACTAAACTCTCATTTTCATCATCATCGTCCTCGACAGTAAAATCTTCTTTTAATCCCTTGAAATCAAAATCATCTTCTTTTAGTTTTGGGTGTAGCAACAGAAGAGCATTGTTATCATCATCATCATCATCATCGTCTTCGTCTACTGTTGTTGCGCAGGCTTCTTCTTCTTCGGCGTCTTCGACTGCTCTTGTTGATCCTCAAGGAATCAAGGTTTTACGTGCTTGGTTTTGTTTGTTTGTGTGTTTATCTGTGACATTTTGGTTTTTGATTTTTTGGTGGTGATTAGATTGATTCAGTTCCTACGAAACCAATTGAAGGACAAAAGACTGGAACTAGCGGTTTGCGTAAAAAGGTTTTGTTGTTTTGTTGTTGTGATTTTGTTATGTTACATTAATTTCACTATAAATGACTTCGAGAACTGATTGGAGTCAATGAATGTGTTTTTTAGGTTAAGGTTTTCTTGCAAGAGAATTATTTAGCTAATTGGATCCAGGTAAATGAGTTTTTGTTGTTGTTCTTCTTCGGATGGTGTATCTTTTGATTTTGGGTGTTTGCATTGTGTTTGCTAAAATTTGCATGATGCTAGTGTGAAAAATGTTTCTGCTCGGTGAGGTTCATTGTGATGATTTGGCTGTGAAGGTGAAATGGTTTCGAAATGTTCCAAAGTTTTACGGCCATTTAATCAAATTAAAATGAAAATAAATGTTTTATTGACATTTGGATCATGCCAATTTGCTGGTCAGTAAGCACAGACATGAATTTCTGTTTGTTTTGTTTTGTGATCTGGTGTCTTTGGGAAATGTAGGCATTGTTTAATTCTTTGCCGCCAGAGGATTTCAAGAATGGGGTGCTGGTGTTAGGAGGTGATGGTAGATATTTCAATAAAGAGGCTGCACAGGTGTGCATAAGTATTTCATCACTATTTTTTTACTTCATTTATGGTAATGTTATCTTTCTTGTCTGAGAATTTATGATGGTTCAAAACAATGCAGATAATTATCAAAATTGCGGCAGGGAATGGTGTGGGAAAAATTCTAGTCGGCAGGTGTGTAGTTCATCTGAATTAGTGCTGTCTGTTCAATGGGAAGAAGAAATGTGGATGAAGATTTTTGTTATACTTATTGTCAGAATTAGTGTTTTAACTATTTATCCAGGGGAGATAGTAGAGTTTAGCATTCAAGAGAAGGCAATAAGGATATCATATTGCAACTTACAAACAACATTTCAATTCAGTAATGAGTCTTTTGTGAATTTAGATACATATGATTTTACATGTGTAAATCTTATAACGCAGCACCCTAAAACTTGCAAAACCCCCCATTCTGCGTAACCTACTGATGTTTTACTGTTATATAGTGTTTCACATATACCCGGTAATTTTTTTACCCAAAAGTCCATTATCAAGTAGGGTAGCTAATTAGGGAGCATGTGTGATGTCTAGATGCCATATGATACTAGAAAGATGTGAAGAATAGTAACTCCATGACCAATTTCATTGCAACTTATGTTTTCCGCTGTTTGTTTGTCTTTTGTCTCTTTCATATCAGTTTGTGCTTTGCAGTTATCTGATAGTTGATGAAATCTTACTATGGATAATTAACATCAAATATCCTTGTGGCAGGGATGGCATTTTGTCAACACCAGCTGTTTCAGCCGTTATACGCAAGCAGAAGGCACGATAAGCTTTTAATTTCTCTATACTTCATCATCTCTTCTTTTGTGGCTAAAATCTCATCTGTTACTTGATGTCTCAATGACAGGCCAATGGTGGTTTTATAATGAGTGCAAGCCATAATCCTGGTGGACCTGAATATGATTGGGGTATCAAGGTGACTGAATATGATATCATCTTTCAGATATAGAGCAGTGGATAGGTGGTACGGTTGTAGCCTCAAACATAACCGCAGACACAAGACCAAATTAAAAAAATTATTTTACAGACAGAAGCTTGGTCTCTGGAGAGTGTTTTTCTGGAGCCTGTAGTGGTCCCTGGGACTCCAGCTCCATCAACCCAACGAGATTTCCCATGGATTTGTGGAATCCCATAGGACTTCCTCTTTTAGAATCCCTTGAGGTTGTATAACTCTTTAAATTTCTGTTGGTGATGTTTCTACTCAAAGTGCTATTGTTTCATTTTTGCTTTACAGTTCAACTACAGCAGTGGTCAACCTGCACCTGAATCAATCACTGACAAAATCTACGGGAATACTCTTTCTGTATGCTATACATCTTTGACGTGTTGATCATTCTCCCTCTTTTATTGTTTTGATTTGTTTGTGGATAGGTCCATTCACCTAACCTTCTAATTGAACCATAAATACTATTATCTCATCTCCTTTTACACGGAAAGCCTATAGTGCATGCATGTGATTGTCTTCTGTTGATTTTCCGGCATAAGCAAGACTCTACAGCAATAATAAAGCTTATCTAGAGTCATAATTTTCTGAGAGATTCTGGATGTCATGAGGGATTTTGAGATATTATACTTTAGACTTAAGAGTGTATTTACTTCAGCATATAATGTGTCAGTTTGCCAACCTCAGTATACTTTCTTCTAGGAAGAGCTAATCTTAGGATTCAGGAATTTTTTAGGTAGGTTTCCCTGGGCAGGAAATTTGTTGGAATGGTTTCATCAACGAATTTAACCACGTGTCCTTGACCTCTTTGCTCTAAGACCAATAATTTATTGTTTGCAAAGAGGCAACCTTATAATTAAAGTGGCACATTTACAAACCCCAAAAGTTACCAATCATGACATGAGAAAGCAACACTTGTCTTGTTGATGATGGAAAGAAATTGATCTCAAATGCTAAAAATCATATGCACAGATTTCTGAAATCCAGACAGCAGCCATTCCTGATGTTGATCTGTCTAGTCTCGGAGTTACAGAATATGGGAGCTTCAGCGTGGAAGTGATAGACCCCGTTGCAGATTATTTGGAGTTAATGAAGGTAACTTAATTTAGAAAAAACTTTAGATGGTATTTACCATTTTGGTTAACTGATTGCTGATTCGGCATTATATATGCAGGATGTATTTGATTTCCCACTCATTAAAAGTCTATTATCCAGATCAGATTTCAGGTATGCATTATTTATCCAACAGTTTTACCATGTAGTGGGGTTTTCGGAGGTGGTTGTCCTTATAAATCCAGAAATCTTAGACTGAGGCAGCAATTGCCCTTTGTCTCTCCTCTGCAGTCTGTTCCCTCTCTATCTTTATGTGAGTGCATACTGTAAGGAATTAAAAGGAGAGATTTCTATTTTAGAGCTCAACGGTTCAAATATGTTAATTTTTATGCGGATTTTCAAACTTAGTGATTATATTATATTTCTTACTATATGAAAATAATAATACTTTATTTACTTGGCAAAATAGTGCTATGTATTTCGATGGAACTTCTTAGGAAGATGTCAATAATGCTCTTATATCTCATCATCTGAAATTCTGAACCCCATATAGGAGTTTGTGTTGGCAATTTACTTTGTAGAGTATTTTAGGAATTTCTAACTGAAAGTTAGTAGTTAGCCCTCTTGATATGCTACATTCTCCCAGAATATCAGAATGTGATTCTAATTTTGCCTCTATCTTCAATTTTACAAACTCACTTCTGAGACAGTTTCATTCTTCTTAATATTTCTGCTTCAGTAAATCTTTCTGCTCTTACTTCAAGTCTAGTTCCTCAATTATTAGCTTGAGTCACTAAGACATCTTTCTGTTGCAATTTCTGTATTTTTGTTTTCTTTTTGCATCGAACCTTCTTGGTTTGATATCTAATCAATTGTGCAACCTTTCAGGTTTATATTCGACGCCATGCATGCAGTAACAGGAGCTTATGCAAAGCCCATCTTCGTGGGTACACTAGGAGCCAATCCAGTATGTTTTTGGATCACCAATTGTCTGTAACATATGTATCCAAATTATTGATGAGGTTGTTGATGATAGCTGTTAAGTGCATTCTGTAGGATTCCATTATTAACGGGGTGCCGCTAGAAGATTTTGGGCATGGTCATCCTGACCCTAATCTCACGTAAGATAATGAAACTCATAAACTAGTTTTTGTCATCATTGTAAACATAAATGGTTTGATTTAGCCATTCTCTTGAAACAGGTATGCCAAGGAGTTGGTTGACATTATGTATGGGGAGAATGCTCCAGATGTGGGTGCAGCAAGTGATGGTGAGGGCCATTATTATGCACGTTTATGTTGGTTAAGTGCACTGCCAGATTCAGAAATCTTGTATTTCAATATGTGTCCAAATTTTTTTATTTGCTTCCAAATTTCCAAACCATACTAGAGTGGATCTGAATGAGCTAGAACAGAATCTAATTCTTGGCCATCGGAATTCACGTTCAATGGTAAGCCAGCTTATTTTGTGGTGCTTGGGTAGGTTGGTGTAGCCTTAATGTGTCTCTTGTTTTAAACTTAACATAACGTCCCATTTAAGTTCTCCAGACCCCCTAAATTGGTCGGACTTTTATTAGCAATCATTTTTCATTGGTAAGTTATTAAATCTGATTATAATTGCTGTTCCTCCACTCGAATGCTTTTGTGTGCTGAAATTGTTTCAGTGTCTCATGTGTGTATCTTTTTATCATCAGTGGTAGCACCATCTCCTTACTGAAGCCTTTTCCATCATTTTGTTTGCATGTGCCTCTAGATTGAATAAGAGGTCAAGTCTTTCATTAGAGGATTTTAGCTTTACTGAGCACCAACCAATTTCTCTCTGTTTTTTAGGTGATGGTGATCGTAACATGGTTCTAGGAAGTGGTTTCTTTGTTACTCCTTCAGATTCGGTTGCCATCATTGCAGCCAATGCACAGGCTGCAATTCCTTATTTTAAGAGTGGTCCTAAGGTAGTATACTTGTGCACCTTTTCCTTCTATATTTTCATGTTTTTTGGTTTTGAGGAAATGAAAATGTACCTGTGCATCTTTTTCTTTAGGGTCTAGCTCGATCTATGCCTACAAGTGGTGCACTTGATCGTGTGGCGGAGAAACTGAAACTTCCATTTTTTGAGGTGTGATAATATCGAACCTAACTTGGCATATACAGTACTCGGCCGATTTTGTGCTTGCATTTCATCTTAGATGAGCCTTGTTGGATTCAGGTTCCTACTGGTTGGAAATTCTTTGGGAATCTTATGGATGCTGGCAAGTTGTCAATTTGTGGGGAAGAAAGTTTTGGAACAGGTTCTGACCACATCCGTGAGAAGGACGGAATATGGTAAAACACTTTTTTTATGATACTCCTGAAATATATGTACAACTCATGAAATTAATTGAAGAAAATCAAACTCATACACTCTTAGGATTTTCTCTTTGCTTTGATTGCCAGGCCTAATATCAGTTTTTTTTAGCTTTTATAGTTTCCAGACCGTGAGCAAGGTCGTCAAACATATTGAAGTTACTCTATATTTTGCAGGGCTGTGTTAGCTTGGCTGTCAATCATTGCATACAGAAACAAGGACAAGAAGGCCGGGGAGAAACTGGTGTCTGTTGCCGACGTTGTTACAGAATACTGGGCAACATATGGAAGAAATTTCTTTTCTAGATACGACTATGAAGTAAGTAGCATCACTATCACATGAACTTTGATCGAAAGATAATCGCTTATCTTAGTTCATGGCTTAAGATATTTAAGTTCATTTGAACGATGTCTTGTTTAGGAATGTAAATCTGAAGGAGCAAATAAAATGGTGGATTATCTTAGAGATTTGATCTCAAAAAGTAAATCTGGTGATAAATATGGTAAGAAAATTGTCTTGAACTATTTAAAGTATACTCTATTTTCACCATCATTTTAGTATCCTAAATGAATGTATTTCCAATCTTAGGGAGCTACACTCTCCAGTTTGCAGATGACTTTACCTACACCGATCCTGTAAGTCTTATCATTAGCAAAATATTTGCTTCTTTCACTCTTTTTGGTGCTGCAGATGGTGAAAACCTTTTATGAAACAGTAAGTCACTCATATTTTACAATTTATTAGGTGGACGGTAGTGTAGCATCCAAACAGGGGGTTCGATTTGTTTTCACTGATGGATCAAGAATTATCTTCCGTTTGTCCGTAAGTTGCTAAGTCTTCCAACAATACTTCTGCCTTTTGGGAACAGAAACTCAATGAACTTAATTTGCAGGGAACTGGTTCCGCTGGTGCAACCGTTCGAATTTACATTGAACAATTTGAGCCAGACGTTTCTAAACACGACGTGGATGCACAAATTGCGCTGAAACCATTAATAGGTTAATTGCTCTTCCGTTCTTCCACATACTTCTTTTTTGATAAATTTTTCTTCCAAGTATCTAATATAATCATGTATAAAGTGCTTCAACTTCCCAACACTGGATTGCTTTTTTTCTTTTATAGATTTGGCGTTATCGGTTTCAAAGTTGAAGGAGTTTACAGGAAGGGAGAAGCCAACAGTCATCACTTAGAAGAGGGTTCTTCAATTATTTAATTACATTTTTTTGGGTAAAAAGAAGGATTATATTATTACTAAGCAAAAGTAGATACAAGGACTTCAGATTACAGATTTTGACAATCTAGTGCCTCTTTTGATGTTCATCCAGTCAATCACAGCAGATTTGATTTCCTGGATAATTCTCGACTAGTCTAGCAATATTATCTGCATACTTGTTACATTTCCTAATGGAACAGAAATTTAATCTCTTTTAACTATTGGAAGAAAGTTTTAAGACTCAACATTATAGACTCACTACACCTTTCTAAAGTTTGAGAATCTTTAGCAAGATAGTCCATTATAGCCCTGTTATTACAGGAGAGCAGTTTGTTTTAGGCCGTTTGCTGGCATTGTTGCTGCCCATTTGATGACTTCTGTGAGGGCTCTGGACTCAGCTTCCTGGGAGGAGTAGCATCTCCCATTTCTTCCTGTGAACTTTGAAATTGTTCCTGCATCAGACAATAACTCCATAACAGAGAACAATATTCTTATGAAATGAAGCATCAAATATAATGATGTCACCTGCTGGTGGCTGTTGGAATGATGAGACTAGCATTTTGATTTGCTCTTTCCTTATGCCAGTCGATTTTTTTTTTTGATAGATCCGATATTCCAGTCCCTCTTCATTGTTTCAATGAGCTCTATGGGGTTTGGTGTTTTATTAGTTTTACATCTGAGTTTCCATATATGCCACGTAATAAAGAAGATAACATTCCTTTTGGTCAACTTTTACACCAGTCATTGATAGCAAGCTGACCATATTTAGACCGATAATATGTCAGGGACTCAGGCTGGTTCTACTCCAAATTG
Organism: Papaver californicum; assembly: GCA_023531435.1. Classification (NCBI taxonomy): domain Eukaryota; kingdom Viridiplantae; phylum Streptophyta; class Magnoliopsida; order Ranunculales; family Papaveraceae; genus Papaver; species Papaver californicum. The sequence continues at coordinate 515,090 of JAJJMC010031210.1, read as the reverse complement.
CTTGTGAGAATAGACAGTCTATGAAGAGATGATCCATAGATTCAAGATGTCCAGTGTTGCACATAGGACAGTTCTGGTCGATTGAAAGAATGCAGCCTATTTTACTTCTAACAGGCAAACAATTAGTCATGCATTTCCATAGGGAAAGCAAATTGATCCAAAGGAGAATGTGAAGTTTCCACAAACTATGCCATTGAACATTTCTAATAGCAGGATTCCTATCACAAAAGATGCTGGGTCCAGATGAATCTCCACCTGGTTTCTTTAGAGGCCACTAAAATATTTAAAAATAAATAAATCATCGACTTAGTTTAATTTTTTCAAAACTAAATTTACAATATATATTTGGGGATACATAATAAATTAAAATAGGATATATAAAGTAAAATGATCTACCCCTTATCCATATATTTTTTTTATAATAGCTAGACTTTCCTTGTACTTCTAATTAAATTTTAATTTTAATTAATTATCTTTAATTAATTATTTTTAATTTTTGTTATGATTTTTAATTTTTAATTTTTTCTTGTTTTAATTTTTTTATTTAAACTTAATTTTTTCTCTTTTTTCAAAAGCTCAGAATCGGCGTGGTAAAATGAAGAATACCATGCCGATTCTAGACATCACCATCGAAACGGATGAACCCCATACCGATTGTTACAGATTACCTTTTTCAGTTGGTATAATTGAAAATTTTCGACAATGCCGACTGTTATAATTTTTATTCCAAAAACTGAGATTTATGAATTGACATTATTTATAAAATTAATACCATGCCGACTGAAAAGGTCAAAAAAAGTCGGCATGGTGTTCATATGTTTCAATATCGATTGTCTAGAAACGACATGGTATTTTTACCATGCTGACTCTGATTTTTTTAGGAAAAAAAGTTAAAATTTAAATATAAATTAAAAAATTGAAAATAATAATAATAAAAAGTAAGAATAATTAAATATAAAATGTGAAAGGAATAACTTAGTAATTTTATAGTTTTAGGACACCCCTTATCAGTATACCTAGGATGGTTTTAACCTCAGCATCCCCCAATTCGTGGGGATATCCCTTGAATGTGCGTACTAAATTTATGTTTAAACAATTAAATTTACTTATTTCTGGTTTCTGGTTGTCTGAGAGAGATCAAATTAACTCTCATCTAATCCAATATTTTTCTCAGATTGGTTCATCTCAATTCTCGAACCCTAAACTTTCTCTTTCGGATGTTATCCAACCTTACATTTCTAAGTCTGAAAACAACTCTCTTATTGTCGTCCCCTCCAGGGAGGAAATATGGGCTACGCTATCGTCCATAAATGCTTGGAGTGCACCGGATCCTGATAATTATCAACTGGGCTTCTTTAAAGACCATTGGAACATCATGGGGCTAGCTATAATTTCAACAATTCAGGAATCCTTCGGCTATGGTATCTTGCCATCTAAATTTAACTACACATTTTAAATTCCCATTCCAAAAATTTCTACCCCGCAAACCCCTGCGGATTTCCGTCCTATAAGCCTCTCATATCAAAAATCATTGTAAATCGTCTAAAACCTTTGTTAAACAAGATAATCTCCCCTAACTAATCCGGTTTCCTTCCGGGCATACTAGTCGCTGATAATATTATAATTGCCGACGAACTCCAGCACATCATGAAAACTTCAAAAGCGAAAAAAGGTTTTTTTAGCCATGAAACCAGATCTATCTAAAGTTTTCGACCGAGTGGAGTGGCTTTTTATAGAAAAAAATCTCTTATCTTTTGGCTTCAATGAAGCTTGGGTCCACCTAATCATGTAATAGATATCTACTACTTCTTTCACTATCTTGTTAAATGGGGCTCCAGGACCAACCTGCACCATTTTTAGAGGTATCCATCAGGCGATCCTCTATCCCACACCTCTTCTTATTTTGCATAGAAATATTATCCAGACTCCTGTCTGAAGCAGTAGGGGAAGGAAAATTTTTGGGATTGAAGATTAACAAATCTTCATACACTCTCCCACAATATCCCACCTCTTCTTTGCATATGACGATGACTGTTTTCTCCTTACTTGCGCTGACATAAGAGAGGCTCGACAACCTCTAAAAAGTCTATCTAAATTTGGAGAAATCACGGTTCAAATAGTAGATCTCTAAAAATCCGAAGTATATTTAATCCCTATATCCATCAGAGACATTGTAAAATTTTAAACATCATCAAAGTTTCGTTAATCACACAAAATTTCTTTTTCGATATCTAGGTAATCCCTATTTTTTTGATAAAAATCGAAAACAAAATTTCGAGCCTCTTATGCAAAAATACTAGTCCACTCTCCAAGGTTGGAAATTTAAACTTCTAACCCAAAGGGGGCGTATTGTTCTGATCCAATCGGTTATACAATTTTATCCCACTTACCAAATGCAATGTCTAGTTTTTCAAAAATCCACTCTTGATTAACTCGACCGTATTCAAAGAGATTTTGGGTGGAACAAAGACCAATCCAATAGAACATGAGGCTATACCAAAGCTTGGTCAAGTATACGTAAACCTAAATCCCAAGGTGGGCTAGGAATTAAAAATCTCAACCAATTTAATATAACTCTCCTTACTAAATTTGCTAGTCGTCCTACCGTGGAACCTAACCAACTTTGGGTACAACTTTTAAAAGCGAAATATTTCCTAAATTCTAGTCCCCTGAGTGATTAGAAAAATCTAATCTATAATGGATTTGACCAACTAAAAAAAATGGCTTCATTATCATCAAGGAAAATTTTATTATCCAAGAAATAGCTCATCCACTCATATTTGGTCGAACAATTAGATACTCAACCTACAAAATGATCTACAACCTATAGATAATAAAGAGCCCTTACCTCAAATGGTCAAAAAGTTGGTCTCCTATGTAGGTAACCAGGATATCCAAAAGATGGGTAACCTTTTCCACTTAGACAATGTAACAACCGTATTTTTCTCATGACACATACTCTAGTATACATCATTGAACGGGATGAATCAATATCTCGAACTTGTATTGTATACTTTGGAATGCGTTATCGATGCATCTCCTCAATCCTACGATGCACACATGGTAAAGTGATGCATCTTGTCCCTAAGTTCACTAAATAATGATGGAGCGTACTCTGTGACGCACTATTAGGAGAAATACATTACCTCTAAATTGTGATGCATAGTTGGTGCAAGTGATGCATTAGCTTGGCATTATGATGCTAGGGCATCATTATGCTTGTCTTTCACTCAGAAGCAACATTTACCGATGTTGCTTACGGAATGAAGCATCATAATGCAAAGGCACCGTGATGTTGCGATCTATAAAGCTTACCCAAGAAAGCATTATGATGCCATGAAAGCATTATGAAAGCATCATAATATGTTATGCTTGTCACGAAAAAAAATTCTTAACGACTTTTCATAAAAATCTAGGTAAAAAAAAACAACCAAAAATAAATAAAAAAATTATTTTTTTAAAGGTTAATATATAATTAACATCTAAGTAAATTAATCATAATTTAAAAAGGGTCAACTTTGTCATTTTAAAAAATTATTGGTTCAAGGATTTTCGAAATTACCGACTCAATTTTATAGCCTCGTTTTAGTTTATGCAGCCCAATTAAACGAGGTTTTATTTTGTTATTTTATTGTTTTTCGAGTTCAAAACCACCGTCATCTCTTCAAAAGAAACTCAGGACAGGTCTGATTTTTTTTTTGAAGGAGGTAAACTTTATTATATAATTGTATGTTTTAATTTCTAGGATAGGTTTGACCGCGTTGGTCTGCTGATACAATATTAACTAAAAACACCGGACATATTGAGTCCCACACATTACATTCTATTCGCTGTTGTTGTTGGTTTGTTGCTGCAAAGTTTGCAAGTTCGTCCGCAGCCTGATTAGCTTCCTTGTATATATGTCTGACCGTCGAGTGTTGGATGAGAGCCAGATTGTGATGAATATTGGTCACCATGTGTAATAGGTACCATGGTGTATCACATTTTTTATTGATGATATCCACCAGAGTCTGAGAGACTACTTCAAAACAAACCTTCCTAAAATGGAATTGAAATGCCGTCCTTGTAGCCAAAAGCAGTGCCCACGTTTCCACAATTAAGGTAGTTGTCACACCAATTGATGATGCCATCATAGTGATTATATTCCCATCATAATTCCTGCATAAAAAACTGTCCCCAACTGGCCCTGGATGATCTTTTACTGCTCCATCAGAATTAACTTTAATCTACTCTTCTGATGGTGGTTTCTAACCCACCCATTTAGTTGTGGGTATAGGATTTCTTATGATTTGGTGGATTTATATGTGCTGCTGGGAATCAGGTAGAATAGGTGAAAGATGAGTTTGTTCCCATTAATGGATGTGCCATCCAATCCTCCCATAACTCTACTTGCCTTCCTTGAACTCTAAAGGCCTCGTGGTTCCGAATTCTCTTGCACAACTTCTTGTTGATTGCTATATTCAAATCTGTATCACACTTTTCCACACATGAAATCATATTAATTGTCTGTTTGTTATATGGAATATGTATTGCTTTGCCTTCATCATATTTTTCTGATGGTTCAATTTTTTGAACAAATTCCTTTAATTCTCCAGCATCGATCATTCTTTGTACCAACGTTATAAAATTTCTACAGTTGTCTGTTGTATGTCCTTTGTAGTTATGGTATTCACAATAGTCTTTGGAGTGTTGTGTATGTTCCGGTTGATTTCCCTTAGTTATTGGCCATTGAAAACCTGGTCGATTCTTCAAAATGTTGAATAACCTGAAATATGAAACATTAAGCTTGGTAAAAGTTCTTTCTCGAAATTGTTGAGAAAATTTTTTTCCATTTCCTCGTCGAGGATGTTTTGATTCTTTTGATTCAACTTTTGGAGGATATTTCCTTTTCTGTTCTGGTAATTCTTCAACTGAATTTGTTCTCCTTGTGTTTCCTTGATTTTCAGAATTAATTCTCGATCCTTGATCCTGTATATCTTGGAGTCTTGCACATGTTTCTATTATTTCTCTCAATTTGCCTTCAGTTTTTGGATTGTTTCGATGGATTTCAACGAAGAGCTGACTCTTCCGATCTACAATCCCCCATTTGTAATGGTTTATAGCTGTCATAGGGTCTAAATCACCTATTGCTTGACATATTGAATGCCATCTAGTTGTATATGATCGGATCGATTCTTCTGGCCATGACATTAAAGAATAAAGTCTGTCCTCCCCTGAATCAATTGGTCTGTTATACATGTAGTCCTCTAAAAATTTTCTGGCCAGTTGTGCATAATTATTGATAGAATTTTCCGGTAACCTGTCGTACCATAATAATGCTGTCCCTGTTAAACTTGACGGAAAACATCTGCACATGATTGCTTCATGACCGTCCCATCGCGTCATTACTCGGTTATAATACTTTAAGTGCGATGTTGGATCCTTGGTTCCATCGTAACATTCAAACGCTGGAATATTATATTCTCTTGGTAATGATACGCGCGTTAAATGTTGCGCTAACGGTGTTCGCTTTGCTTCTTTCAATACCTCTTCTATCCTTCCCCCCTCTTTATTTTTTAATCCTTTAATTTCCTCCTTCATTTGTTCCATCGCTTCCAAACATGTTTCCCATTGGGTTCGTTGGAAATTATTTTCCTGTTGTCTTCTGACCCGAGATGTCGATCCTGCTAACACTATTCTTTGATCTGGATTCCGCTGTTCATTTCTTGATATTTGTCTACTCGACATCGGCTCCTGATTTCGTACTCCAGTCACAGTTGGTCTTTGTTCTCGCTGAATTACATCTTTTAAAACTTGATTTTCGGTTGCTAGTAACTCAATTTGATGGTTGCTTGCTCTTTGCTCCTTTCTTATTTCCTTTATTTCTTCTAATAGGTCCTGTATTTGTCGTGTCTTTCTTCGAGAACTCTCATGATCTGAAGAGAAATTCTGAACCACAGTATTTGACATCAATTCTTGACTTGGGGTATGATTTCCCTCAATATTTTGTTGTTGTCCTGAATCACTTCCTTCTTCTAGTCTATTTTCCAAGCCTTCATTACTATTTTGATTCCCAGAATTCGCGTCTTGAGACATATTTTCTAGAATTTGCTGCTTCTTCACTATCTTGTGCCTTCTCGATCGTTTTCCTTCCTCGATATCTAAAAATTTCTCAAAAAATTAGTCAAATGAACTCTTATCTATTAAATCATAAGAGATTCTTATTATTATTTTAACTGTAAATTTTCCCTATCACATATCCAGCTTTTCCTCCTTCAAAAAATTTTTGTTTCATATTTTTATCTATTTTGTTCCTCACAAGGTATTTTTCACGTTAATAAAACATACTTATGTAAATAAGCCTTATTTTTCATATCTTGTAAAATTAAATTTTCCCATATTTTCTTACAAAAGAAAAAAAATTTTCTTCCCTAGATGATTCATAAAAAAAAAATCCCTTTTTTATTTATCAGGTAGGATAAATCCTTTTTTCATCCCTGTTTCTAGCGCCAAATTGTTTAAGCCAAAAATTCCTTTTGCTAAACAACCAATCAAACTCTTGGATACAAGTTAAATAAATGTAAAGAATAACAAAGAACTATCTTTTAAAGTAATAAAGAATCATCTTTTTCATAAATTGTTTAAGCTCAATACAATAAATCATCTAGGTTTTATAATTTCTGGGTTTATAATCTTTACACTTTTCCATTCAATACAGAAATTCAAACATTATACAATTACTTCACATAGGTTTGTACCTAAAAATTTCTTCTCCTCCCTCTCTCAGGTTTTTTCTTCCTAATTTTTCCGTCCTCCTATTCGTTGTTTGATCTTCTCTATTTATAGATATATTTTTCTGATCGCTTTTTATACCACGTGTCGTTTTCTTCAGCTTAGTCATTGATTCTCGATCAATTCTTCTCTGGGTCGATCCATCTTGTTTCGATGTATCTATCGTCCTTGTACTTTATCTTTATTTGGTGCGATCGTATAGATGACAGATCGTTCTTAACAGCTTCTTGGTTCGATACTTTATATGTCCGACACGTGTTTCCTTATCCCTTAAGACTTCTGTGGCCTCGATCATAGAGTATTTATTATAATCTGCTTTCTCGATCATTAAGATAATATAATAATAATTACCTTTTACTTTC
>JAJJMC010031210.1:496301-507947 GCA_023531435.1 Papaver californicum | reverse complement strand
ATCTTTAAAAGAATAGAGTAATTATTATCTTTTACTTTCTCGATCATAAAATAATATAGTATTAATAACTTTTTGCTTTCCCGAACAGCTATCAATCAATGCTGTTTGTTTTATTCGTTGGTGTTCAGCTTTCTCGATCTTATGTGTCACTCATGCAGCTCTTTGCTCAGGAAACATCTCATGCCTTTTCGATATTCGATATCTTTGATAGTGATCCTGTGTTTCTCACCTTTTTTAATCTAGATGCTTCTTTACTTGATCCTCTTCCACGTGTCGTGCTTCTTTAATTTACTAACAATTTGCCCCCTTCTTCTCTTTTTTACAAAATCATCCAACGGTCGATCCGAGATTTTGAAAAATAGAGAAGGACTTGTCAGTTTCTTTTCCGCACGTTCTCCGAGTTTTCCGCTGGCTCTGTATTTATTACTTTTATGCACATGATTATGTCAGTTACACTTTCTCTTTTTTATGAAATCAAATCTTTTCCGATTATCTCGTTCTCCCATCTTGTGGCGGTTACTATTCTCCTTCTTTAAATATCCTGTAACTTTCTACTGTCTTTTTCTCTTTTAGTTATTGCATCTTGTTTTCCTTAATCTTTTCAAATCTTCCTACTACTCAGGAGCTCTGTTCTTGTTAATTGGTTTCTTCTCTACTTCAATTTGACCATTGTTAATTTCTTTTCTTCATGTAAGTAACTTTACTTTTCTTGATTCGAAATTTTCTTTTTATGGCTGTGGGTCTATTGATGTAGTGAAAAGATTGTGATTCTCAGGTTATGCATGAATAAAGAGACTCTTTTTTACACTGTAATTATTAATAGGTAATTTCTTCATATGTTAATCTTTTCTTTCTTTCGTTTCTTTATGCTCAGATCTTCAATATGTCTCCAAGGAAATCTGACACTACCAGCAACCAGGGTGGAAACAGGAGATCAAGTAGGACTTCTTCATCTCAATACGCTGTTTCCCGTCGAGATTCATCTATTGCTACTCCTTCTCCTGCTGTACCTCGCACCGTACGGGATTCTTCTCCCGATATTCCTAATGTTGCCCCCAAAAGTAAACGGTCAATGTCATCTTATAGCTATCGATCCATGGATATTGAAGAATTTAAAAGAAGACATAACCTTCAAGGGTTTAAAGTTTCTTTTGCGGATAGTACTTCCGATATGATGACCTATGATTCGATGAGAAAATTTCAATATACCCATCATAGATTATTAATTTCTGTTGGTGCCTTGGAAGCTGGTCTTCATCTTCCTCTGTATGAGAAAAATAACCCTTTCCAATTCACAGTTCTTGCTACTCGCAGCAGGGCTCCACATACTCAACTTCGTTCCATCACACAGTATAATGGTAACTGGTGGCGGATTCTCGATGAATGTACCCTTCGCAGTGAGGGTCGTACCCGTCTTACTTGTTATGTTCCCGATCCCTCGGAACGTGTTAATTATACGCCTGAGAATTTCCAGAATACTTATGGTGATGGTATTACTGTTAAGAATTTTGTTAAATGGAGTGTTAGTCCTGTTCGCAAATGCTCCCAAGGGTTTCCTCTTCTTCGAGAAGTTGATGACCCCAGAATCAAGGTAGCCCCATTCACTAATGCTGATTTTCCTTCGAATGAGAGAATTCGTCGAGAACATGATTATAGGTGGTATCGTACTCCTATTCTGATCGAGGGACCTTGGGTATATGGTGATCTCCCTACTAGTGAAATTCAACATCTTCGCAACTGCTTTCCGAACTATTGCCCCTGGAAATTGAACTTTGATGATTATAAATTTGACTTCAAGGTTCGGAATTCTTAGTTGATACCATTTCTTTATAGTGTATCGATCTTTAATGACTTCTTTAAATATTTTTATTTATTATTATTTTTTATTTTTTTTTGACTTCAGGTCGATCCTTCTTTGGATATCGGAATCCCTCTTCCTCCACCTGATCGTGGTATTAAAATCGTCGAGAATAAACAGATCGTCGAGGATGAACAAACGATCGAACCCGTAGTTGATGGTAGAGGAAAGCGAAAATTAGTTCTCGCAGCAGAGAGGAAGCAAAAGAGGCCCAGAACTCTTGAACTCTCAACCGAGGTTATAGGAGAGATGGTTCCCAGTACGAATAGGGGAGAAGGAAGCTCGATGGTTGCTCTTCCATTGGATCAGTTTGATCCTATCGATGTTATTCCAGTTTCCTCGATGCCAGCAGAAATTGTGGTATCGGAACGATCCAATCCTATGGTTGCACCTTCTTCTGGTACTTCATCCAATTTTTATAACGTTGTTTCTCCACTTCCATTTGATTTCGTGCTTGATTCCCCTGTACCTGATAATGGTGCATTGGAAACTTTTTCTGGCCTTCCTCAAGAAGAGGGAGATGATATTGTTATTGATGATCTTATTGATGTAGTGAATGAAGTATCTCATTCTGAAGAAAAGAATTCATCGGAGAAAGATAATGCCGAGATACTTCCAATTGGTGGTATGGGAAACATGAATGTTGAGGCTGATACCGCCATTGTTGATGAAGTTAACATTACTGATCGTACTGAAGATGAAAACCCTCCTTCCAGTTCGATCCCTCCTTCCAGTTCGATCCCTCCTTCCAGTTCGATCCCTTGTGAAGTCGAAGGGACTTCTGAAGTAATTGTAGAATCGATCGCCCCTTCTGAAATTTTGGTTCGATCTCCTTCTGTTGCTGTTGAGGTCGATACTTCAATTCCAAGTGCCGATCCTTCTACTCTGAAGTCTATTTCCGATCGAATCTCCAGTGAAGGTTTCAATTTAATTGGGGATGAAGAAGAAGCATATAAATGGTTTCTTTCTCAAGAGCTTTGGAATATTTCATCTAATCCTGATATTATCAAATCTGATTCTGGCTTCATGTCTCGATTCAAGGATTCACTTAGTGCGATCCTCATGGACGAAGCTTTGGATGCATGGTCCAAGAGTGATGTTTTTGAGCAGAGATTTCCTGTAAAGCCTCCTCCAACCTTCAATGAAGTCTTGACTCTGTCTGATAGTTCATTATATTCACTTCCACAACAGGCTCTAGCCCAGCTTCAATATGGTAATGACTGTCTGTTCAGTGGTTATAAATTTTATAAAGCTCGAGCTACCATGATGAGATTGATATTCAGGAAAGAATCAGCGGAGATGAAGGAAAAGAATGTCTCCTTACAACAGGTGAATGATGAATTACAACAGCAAAATACTCTTCTTCAACAACAACTTCAACAACTTCAACAGCTTCAACATCAACATAATGATCAATATCAGCAACAACAGGATCGTCTCCGAACTATTGAAGATCACAATCAAGATCTTCAGAATCAAAATCAAGGTTTATTTTTCATTCCTTTTCAATTACTATTTTATTTACTTGATTTATATGAAACTTTTAAATTTTATACTAGGTCCAGTGGAAAATATGGAGACATTATTTAGGATCGAACGTAGAATGGTACAATTGAATAACCATGCAAGGGAAGTTTTCAAAGAGATGAATGTGGTTAGAGATAAACTGACTCAACTGAACGATAGTTCTGATTTAGCCATTTGGAGGCGTAATAAAGCAGAATCAAAATATCGAGAAGTTGTAAAATTGCTAACTCACAAAGAATTAGAGTTTAAATCTGTTGTCAGAGGTACATTTTTGGTTTAACTGATTTTATAGCTCTTGATATCATAAAATTTGTCTGATGTTTTCTTGTATTTTCAGAACTGGAGACAAAGTTAAATGAGGCTAAGAATCGTGCAACACAAGCAGAAACTGAGCTTAACTCAGCAAAAGATTCAGTGAAAAAGATTACTCAAGAGTTAAAGACTTCTGAATATAATGTGACTCTTAGCGCCACAAAAATTGAGAATTTACATGCTCGACTATCTACTGAACTTTCTAAAATTAATGCTCGTGATCGAGAGATTGATTCATTAATTGCACAATTAAGTGAAGAGAAAAATCAATCATCACATCTTAGTACTCAAGTAGCAATAGATCAGCAAAAGATCGAAGAGCTTCACAAAGAAATCAACTTTGGGCGTGATTTTGTGCAATGGGTCAGGCAAGAGGCTAAAGCGAAGATTGCGATGTCCTTCAATACTGCTTTAGATCGTGCAAAATCCGATCCCTCAGTGCTTAATAAGCGCGCTCCTGTGCCTGCAGTTCCTCCTCCACCATCTCGATCCGGTCTTCCTGATATTTGATTATATTCTTTGTAGTTTCATTTTCTGTTAACTCCTCCATCTTGTACTTTGTGTGTTTTTTTCAAAGATTTTCTTTTGTAATTTTTAGACTTGCCTTTTATGCTGTTCCCTGCACAAGAAAATATGATTAAGTAATCTTTTTGGCTATCATATGATTTTCTAAGTCCCATGAATCGAAGTACTTTTTACCTCAAATCATGTTGTTCGAGATCCCACACATACGAAACAAACCCGGGCCAGGGGTAAGATACAGGGTTGGTCCCGAACTGTACTCTGAAAATTGATAAACCAATAATTAGGAACCCCTTCTTGATAAGAATTTCATTGTTAATAAAATTCTCTAAGGATAATGTTCACCTTTTGTGTATGATTATGTCGTCAATCGCAATGATATCCAGAATATGATGTTTCTGGATTGATTTTGAGCGCTCAGAGTATATGAAATTCCGAGATTAATGGAATTTTGATTATCATGGTAATCTCCAAGATTTGATATTCCTGGGTTCAAAGTATATGACATCCCGGGATTAATGGAATTATAAAATTCTCCATGGTACGATGCTCCTGGAGTGATTATAAAAGAAATTAATGAATTAATTGTTTATGTACCTGTTTTTTGCGGTGTTATTCACAGATAGTAAAGCTTTAAATATTGTGCATTCCACGGATGCTTTAAAATTTCTCCTTGCAAATTCTGAAGATAGTATGACCCTTGTCCTGCCGGTGCTTGAATCACATATGGTCCATCCCATGTTGGTGCGAATTTTCCTGCTCTTTTGTCCCTTTGATGTTCTGTTATTTGTCGGAGGACATATTGACCTTGGATAAAATTTCGGGATTTTACACGCTTATGGTATTCTCGAGCTAATCCCCTTTGATAATTCTCCATTTTTTGGAGTGCCACTTCTCTTCTTTCTTCCAAGTCATCCAATTTTTGTAACATGAGATCTGAATTTAGGTTTTTCTCCCATGCTTCTGTTCTGGTTGTAGGCAAAATAACCTCTGTTGGTATTACTGCTTCTGTTCCATAAGCAAGAAGATATGGTGATTCTCCAGTTGAAGCTTTTCTCGTGGTTCTATATGCCCATAATGTATTATGTAATTGTTCGCACCACCTATTATAATGTCCATCCAATGTTTTCTTCAGATTTGTTGCAATTGTTTTATTTGTGGATTCTGCTTGCCCATTACTTTGTGGGTAAAAAGGTGTAGATTTATGTTTTTGAATATTATATGTTTCAAATAACATATCGATATTCTTCCCCTGGAATTGTTTTCCATTATCAGAAACTATCGCTGCTGGAATCCCAAACCTACAGATGATATTTTCGAATAAAAATGTAAAAATATCAGTGTCTCTGATTCGCGCTAGTGCTTTTGCTTCTACCCACTTGGTGAAATAATCGGTGGCCACAATTAAGTATTTTCTTTTCTTTGTGCCTTCAGCTAATGGTCCAACTATATCGACTCCCCATTTTGCGAATGGCCATGGGCTAAGTATTGAATTTAATTCCGTAGCTGGTGCTTTGATTTTCTTACCAAATCGTTGACATTCTTCGCACCTTCGAACCATTTCTTCCGAATCTTTCAACATGGAAATCCAATAATAACCCTGCATCTTGGCTTTTAATGCTAGCGATCGTCTTCCGCTATGGTTTCCTGCATCTCCGTAATGTATTTCTTTGAGAATTCGTAATCCTTCTTTCCGTGATAAACATCGAAATGATGGTCCAAGAAAAGAGTGTCGATAAAGAATTCCATCTCTAAGTTGGTAGCTGTTTGATTTAAGTTGAATTTTCCTTGCTTCTTTAGAATCCGTTGGTAATTCTTTAGTTTGTAAATATTGATGTATCGGGACTCTCCAATCTGGCTCACTTGGTTGATCATTTTCTTGTTGCGATGGAGATGTGGCATTTTGTATGGCTGAGTCATCGATACCGTCTTTTTCTATGTTATTTAATACTTGTGCTCTTATGGATGGCTCATATATTCTCCCGATTTTTAGTGCTTTAGTATTTGGATCATTTATCATGGATGAGATATATGCCAGTGCGTCCGCATGTCGATTTTTTTCACGAGACAGATGTCGAAAAATAATATTTGGAATACAAACTGTTAAACTTTGTACAAGATTTTTGTATCGTTCCAAGTCCTCATCGACCGTTTGATATTTTAACTCGATCTGTCTAATCACCAGCTGCGAGTCACTGGTGAGTCTTACATCACTTATTCCTAATTCAATAATGAGTTTGAGAGCATGGACCACTGCTTCATATTCTACTATGTTATTCGTATGTTCTTCGAACTCAAGTCGAAATGAGTGTACCATACGTTCTCCCTTTGGCGCTGTAATCACGATACCTATTCCTGCTCCTTCTTTATTTCGCGACCCATCAACAAAAACCTCCCATCGTTGTGAACTATTTGAATCTAGTATCTCTACTGGTTCTTCTTCTTCGCACCCCGGTAGTCCTTGAATTTCATACTCTTCCTCGATTGGAAAATCTGCTAAAAAATCAGCTAGAACTTGGGATTTCTGCGCAGTTTGTAACTCATAAACAATGTTGTATTGTTCTAGCTGAGCGTTCCATTTTGCTATTCTTCCTACCTTCCCTGTATTCTTTAAAACTGATTCCAATGGAGCTTTGGTTAAAATACGAACATAATGAGTGAGAAAATAAGTGCGTAACTTCTGAGTAGCAAATACCACTGACAAAATTAATTGTTCAATCTTTGTATAATTTCTTTCTGCTGAATTCAAAGTCTTGCTGATGTAGTATACAGGTTTCTCGATTTTCTCATTCGTTCGCACCATTACTCCACTAATGGCATTTTCTGTTGCTGCTATGTACAAAGTTAACATTTCTTCTGGCTCTGGTTTTTGTAATGATGGTAAGGTGGCAAGATGTAATTTTATACTTTGAAATGCTTGCTCACAACGATCGTTCCATTCAAATTTATTTTTCTTCTTAAGTACATCAAAAAAGGGTTTACATCGTTCTGATGACCTTGCAATAAATCTACTTAGTGCAGCCAAACACCCATTTAACTTCTGTACACTCTTTATACAGTTTGGTGATGGCATATCCGTTATTGCTTGTATTTTTGCTGGATCAACTTGAATTCCATCTTTTGTAACCAGGTATCCTAAAAATCTCCCTGATGTAACACCAAAAATACACTTTTCTGGATTTATTTTCATCTTATACTTTCGTAGTGCACCAAAAATTTCAGTCAGGTTTTGCAAATGATCACCAGATAACTTGCTTTTTACTAACATGTCATCCACATAAACTTCCAAAGTTTTTCCGATCCATGGTTTGAATATTGCGTCCACTAAACGTTGATATGTTGCTCCTGCATTTCGTAACCCAAATGGCATTCTGGTGTAACAATACAATCCTCGTGGAGTGAAGAACGATGTATGTTCCTGATCCGCTTCTGCTAACGCTATCTGATTATATCCAGATTGTCCATCCATGAATGATAACATCTCATGTCCTTCAACAGCATCTACTAGTTGGTCGATGTTTGGGAGCGGGTAACTATCTTTTGGACATGCCTTATTTAGATTGGTAAAATCTATACAAATTCTTACTCCACCGTTCTTCTTCGGGACAATTACCATATTAGAAATCCATGTAGGGTATCTTACTTCTCGAATGAATCCTGCACTTAAAAGTTTTGCTAATTCTTTTTCCACTTGTTCATGATATTCTGGTGCGACTTTTCGTATCCGTTGGCGAAAAGGAATTGCATCAGGATGTATGTTTAATTCATGTTGGACGATGCTGGGATCGATCCCCGGCATGTCTTCTATTCTCCAAGCGAACACATCCATATATTCACAAAGCAATTTGACTATCTGTTGTTCCACATCTGATTTTATTAACGTCCCAATTCGCACTTGCTTGGGGCATTCTATGGTGCCGATGTTTATAATTTTTGTTTGCTCTACTGGGGTGAAAACTGGTTTTGGAATCCCAATTGGAGTTGGGGTTCCCTTTAATTGCTACTTAGCCCCTTTTTGCGGCTGATTTTCCAAATTTTCTTGATTTTTGCTATTCTCTCCTTTGTCACTTTCTATTTTATTTTTTGCATTTTTTTCTAGGTATTGATTTATTTCCTCTTCCTCTTCCTTTGCTTTAATTCTTGATTCTTTTTTCTTTTTACATTGTAAATGCTCCCGTTCTTCATTTATTCTTGTCTCCATCATTACACAAAGTTTAGCATCTTCTTGATCACCCTTTATCTCCATCTCTCCTCGCGGTGTTGGAAATCGTAGGTACTGATGATATGTTGATACTACACCTTTTAATTGATGAACCCATCGTCTTCCTATTATAACATTGTACGGGGATGGTGCATCCACAACACTAAATCTTGTCAGAATGTTGATCGGTCCAGCCGATACTTCAAGATCAATTTCTCCCTTTGGCTTGGACGATATCCCATTAAATCCATAAATGAAAAATCGTGAAGTGATGAGTTGATCTTGTTTAAAACCCATTTTACAAAATGTATTGTAGAACATCACATTTAATGAACTGCCCCCATCCAAGAGTATTTTCTTGACATTCCAACCAGATATCAATAACGTCAACACAAGAGGGTCATTATGCATTTCAATTTCTTGATTTACTTCTTGTGCAGAAAATGTTAATGGATGTGCCATCCAATCCTCCCATAACTCTACTTGCCTTCCTTGAACTCTAAAGGCCTCGTGGTTCCGAATTCTCTTGCACAACTTCTTGTTGATTGCTATATTCAAATCTGTATCACACTTTTCCACACATGAAATCATATTAATTGTCTGTTTGTTATATGGAATATGTATTGCGTTGCCTTCATCATATTTTTCTGATGGTTCAATTTTTTGAACAAATTCCTTTAATTCTCCAGCATCGATCATTCTTTGTACCAACGTTATAAAATTTCTACAGTTGTCTGTTGTATGTCCTTTGTAGTTATGGTATTCACAATAGTCTTTGGAGTGTTGTGTATGTTCCGGTTGATTTCCCTTAGTTATTGGCCATTGAAAACCTGGTCGATTCTTCAAAATGTTGAATAACCTGAAATATGAAACATTAAGCTTGGTAAAAGTTCTTTCTCGAAATTGTTGAGTAAAATTTTTTCCATTTCCTCGTCGAGGATGTTTTGATTCTTTTGATTCAACTTTTGGAGGATATTTCCTTTTCTGTTCTGGTAATTCTTCAACTGAATTTGTTTTCCTTGTGTTTCCTTGATTTTCAGAATTAATTCTCGATCCTTGATCCTGTATATCTTGGAGTCTTGCACATGTTTCTATTATTTCTCTCAATTTGCCTTCAGTTTTTGGATTGTTTCGATGGATTTCAACGAAGAGCTGACTCTTCCGATCTACAATCCCCCATTTGTAATGGTTTATAGCTGTCATAGGGTCTAAATCACCTATTGCTTGACATATTGAATGCCATCTAGTTGTATATGATCGGATCGATTCTTCCGGCCATGACATTAAAGAATAAAGTCTGTCCTCCCCTGAATCAATTGGTCTGTTATACATGTATTCCTCTAAAAATTTTCTGGCCAGTTGTGCATAATTATTGATAGAATTTTCCGGTAACCTGTCGTACCATAATAATGCTGTCCCTGTTAAACTTGACGGAAAACATCTGCACATGATTGCTTCATGACCGTCCCATCGCGTCATTACTCGGTTATAATACTTTAAGTGCGATGTTGGATCCTTGGTTCCATCGTAACATTCAAACGCTGGAATATTATATTCTCTTGGTAATGATACGCGCGTTAAATGTTGCGCTAACGGTGTTCGCTTTGCTTCTTTCAATACCTCTTCTATCCTTCCCCCCTCTTTATTTTTTAATCCTTTAATTTCCTCCTTCATTTGTTCCATCGCTTCCAAACATGTTTCCCATTGGGTTCGTTGGAAATTATTTTCCTGTTGTCTTCTGACCCGAGATGTCGATCCTGCTAACACTATTCTTTGATCTGGATTCCGCTGTTCATTTCTTGATATTTGTCTACTCGACATCGGCTCCTGATTTCGTACTCCAGTCACAGTTGGTCTTTGTTCTCGCTGAATTACATCTTTTAAAACTTGATTTTCGGTTGCTAGTAACTCAATTTGATGGTTGCTTGCTCTTTGCTCCTTTCTTATTTCCTTTATTTCTTCTAATAGGTCCTGTATTTGTCGTGTCTTTCTTCGAGAACTCTCATGATCTGAAGAGAAATTCTGAACTACAGTATTTGAATCAATTCTTGACTTGGGGTATGATTTCCCTCAATATTTTGTTGTTGTCCTGAATCACTTCCTTCTTCTAGTCTTTTTTCCAAGCCTTCATTACTATTTTGATTCCCAGAATTCGCGTCTTGAGACATATTTTCTAGAATTTGCTGCTTCTTCACTATCTTGTGCCTTCTCGATCGTTTTCCTTCCTCGATATCTAAAAATTTCTCAAAAAATTAGTCAAATGAACTCTTATCTATTAAATCATAAGAGATTCTTATTATTATTTTAACTGTAAATTTTCCCTATCACATATCCAGCTTTTCCTCCTTCAAAAAATTTTTGTTTCATATTTTTATCTATTTTGTTCCTCACAAGGTATTTTTCACGTTAATAAAACATACTTATGTAAATAAGCCTTATTTTTCATATCTTGTAAAATTAAATTTTCCCATATTTTCTTACAAAAGAAAAAAAATTTTCTTCCCTAGATGATTCATAAAAAAAAAATCCCTTTTTTATTTATCAGGTAGGATAAATCCTTTTTTCATCCCTGTTTCTAGCGCCAAATTGTTTAAGCCAAAAATTCCTTTTGCTAAACAACCAATCAAACTCTTGGATACAAGTTAAATAAATGTAAAGAATAACAAAGAACTATCTTTTAAAGTAATAAAGAATCATCTTTTTCATAAATTGTTTAAGCTCAATACAATAAATCATCTAGGTTTTATAATTTCTGGGTTTATAATCTTTACACTTTTCCATTCAATACAGAAATTCAAACATTATACAATTACTTCACATAGGTTTGTACCTAAAAATTTCTTCTCCTCCCTCTCTCAGGTTTTTTCTTCCTAATTTTTCCGTCCTCCTATTCGTTGTTTGATCTTCTCTATTTATAGATATATTTTTCTGATCGCTTTTTATACCACGTGTCGTTTTCTTCAGCTTAGTCATTGATTCTCGATCAATTCTTCTCTGGGTCGATCCATCTTGTTTCGATGTATCTATCGTCCTTGTACTTTATCTTTATTTGGTGCGATCGTATAGATGACAGATCGTTCTTAACAGCTTCTTGGTTCGATACTTTATATGTCCGACACGTGTTTCCTTATCCCTTAAGACTTCTGTGGCCTCGATCATAGAGTATTTATTATAATCTGCTTTCTCGATCATTAAGATAATATAATAATAATTACCTTTTACTTTC
>JAJJMC010031210.1:448316-481741 GCA_023531435.1 Papaver californicum | reverse complement strand
ACCATCTCAATCAGTTAGCCTAGCCTCCACCGTTCCATACACCACCTGCCTAAACCAACACCTAGTCTTCTCACTTCTCTCTTGTCTCTCATCTTCACATGGGCTTGTCCCCTCTTTACTTTTCTTTCTCTCAACCGTACTTCACCAAAAAGGAAAACCAAAAGGAAAGGTTAAGAGCTAGAAAGTATGTACACCTACGTATTGTACTTTCCTTCTTGGATTTTAGCTAGCATGCCCTAGGTCTAGCTATGCTTCTCTTTTCTTTTCCACGTGACACTCACATTTTCTCTCATAATTTTGGTGCATCAGAGAAATGAGACTTGTCTCTTTCACCTGTATCACCTTAATTAACACCAATTCACATGTCTTCTCTATTTCAGCGTCAGCCGAACCCAACAAACCACCTTACCACCTACCACAAGCTTACACCATCACGTCACCTTCAACAGTCAACGTCCAGGCAGCCTATTAAGTTGTTGGTTCACTTTCATGCCAACTGTACCGTGTAATAAAAGTATAAGAAGTGTCTTCCCAAATGTTCATTCTAGCCATGTTTAATTCGTAACCTCGGGTTTTATGCATATCACCTATTAAACCAATAAAAATATATTAATGATATAAAATCAAGTATTATTAAATATAAATTAGGCGATAAAAATGTATAAATTAAGCGCCTATGAGTAAGGCAGCTGATTCTGCTTACACAGCTGAACTCGCTAAAGTTTCAGGTCCGTTGAAGCTTTTACTTATTTTCTCATAGTATCTCAACCAACTCTCCTTTTATTCTGAGTCCCTGCTTAATCCTGGGAACCATTGATTATGAGGAGATGTTAAACCTTTGCAAAGATAATTTTCACCTTAAGCGAGATCTCTGGAAATCTCAAAAAGATAGCGAAACCTTGCCCCTTGAGAAAAGCCAAGCCACAACCAAGGGGGATCTGTTAACCTTGCAAGTTCGTGAACTTGCGGTTGAGAGGAATGATTTTCGTAACAAGTGGATGCACTTATGCCAAGATTACGCGTCCATTGTTAACTAGAAAAATGATACTATTGCCAACCAAAAGAGCGTCATTACTGACTATGAAAAGCTTTTAGCTTGTGCTCCTTCCCAGTCTATGCTTCATTTGGATTTGAGTTAATCGAAGGCTTCGCAAGGTTACTAAAGAGAAGGCGCAACTACAATTGGATATCATCAACCTTATGAATGATCTTTCCCATACCAGTACGGGCTTGGATGATGCTATAAGATAGATTGCCTCTAAGAAATCCGCTTATGCTACCCTTAGCCGTAAAATGGAGGTTCTTGAAGAGAACTTCCGCTGATTATCTTTCAAAAACACTTCTCTTCGCTTAGATAAAAGTGAACTTAAGCTCGAGTATGGTCCTTTGTCTGAGGATTATAGTCGCGTTGATGCTGAAAGATAAGAATTGTCTCATGTCTTATAGAAATATCTTTCTCATGCGGGAGGTAGCTATTTTTGCTTACTATTCCTTCTCCTCATTAACTTTTTATTGCTTAACCCTTAATGCTCGTTTGCGTAGAGCTTAAAGATCGCATCTAGGGTTTGAATGAGAGGATTAACAATTTGGAGGATGAGGCCGTTGGGCTCAAGGAAGAGGCTAAGAAGCAAAGTGATCTCTCTGTGCGTAATCTTCATTTGGAGGAGACTCATGATTCCCGTGCTAAGGAATTTGAGTCTCAGAACCCATTGCTGAGCAAGGAACTTGAGGAGATTCACAAGTCCATATCTACGACTTTATCTACTCGTGAGGCGGAGTTGAAGAACGTTTACCAATCTTCTAAGGTGGAGCAAGTTAATGCTGTCTTTCGTGATGTTGAGAGTAGAATCCCCAATCTCAAGCTTCCTGTTGCTACCGCTGAAGACTAGTCTGGATTTGTTGCTACTTTTGCTGATCAAGTGAATGAGCTTTTGATTGAGAACTTTTACTGTGCTTAACTTTTAACTTTTCTAAGTTATACTTTTGTTTTTTGAACAATTGGTATTTTCTTGGGGTTACTTCATATGTTCTTTCATTTCTTGTATGATTTGCAAGAGTTTTAGTTTCTATTTTCTTTTAAATTAGTACGGTTGTAAGAACTTTGTCTTACTTTGGTTTTTTATTTTTATTTTGTAACCTTGAACGAATAGAATGAAGTTTTATTTTTATGTTTAAAATAATGTTCATGTTCGAACTGTTCTTATGTTTAAGATGAATGAGCCTGGCTGTACTCGACTACTGACACATGGCCTTTCCTTATTCTTTCAAAAGAATAAACGACTTGTACTCAACATAGCTTTTTCCCTTGATCAGAGGGGTTCAGGTAATGAGTTGTCGATCCCAATCATGGAAGCATTACTTTACGGTAGTACATGCTGATACGTGTCGTAAGAGCAACAAATTATTTAAAATATTTCCATAAATACTAACAAGTAGTATAACGGTAGTAAGGATTGTTCCCACGAGGATCTGTAAACTTTTATTTGTCTTTGACTTCTTATGTGACCAAAATGGGGGTTGTGGAGTTATTAAACTAAGGTAAACTAACGAAAGAAAATAAATAAATAAATAAAGGTTGAAATTAAGGTGAGAGAATACTGGTTAGAGGTTTCTTCTTCTATCACCGAACAAGTTCTTCAATTGATTAGAGATAACATTCAATCATTCTCATACCAATAACCCTAGAGCATCCTACCACAGTCTTACTCTGGAAAAACTCCTTGTATCATCAAAGGCGCAAGAGACACTCTTTGAATCCTTCTCAATGAATAACTTGGCGCAAGAGCCACACAAGTTTAACCAAATGAAAGCAATGGTATTTGTGAGTTGAGGTTATTCTAAGCAATCTGGCGCAAGAGCCACACGGATTTAACCTAGGTTAAGCTTCTACACATAATCGCAATGCAACATCCCGTCGTTAACAACTATGTTGTACTATTTGTGATTAGGGTTCTTCGACAATTCCGGATCTCAAACCGTAGTCTAGCTTTAGATATGAACACATGATCATTCAATTTGAAACTTAAACGAGCAAGTTTTCAATCATACATGGCGATATAAACAGTAGAACATAAGCAATAAAAGAAATAATTAATATTAAAAACTAACCAGCCAGATTGATTCCTTGTTTAGAACTTCCGATTACATCTTCAACCAATAGAAGAATCAACTACTCATGGGTTTACTAAAACCCATGAAAAATATATAAGAAAAGAATAAAGGAGAAGAATAAGAGAAAATATCCTAGTTCCCCTCTTTAAAGGGGTAAACCAAAATTTGCTCTCTTATCTGTGGAGAAGTTGTGTAGAAAATTGTATCTAGGCTCCCCTTTATATAGGCTTTGGTAACCTCTTCTTGATGTCTATCCAACTAGGAAATCTAATCTCATTAAACTCTTTCACCTTCTTTTGATCCTTATCCAACTAGAAGACTTAACCTCCTCAAAAACCAACAAAAACCCTAATTTTCACGTCAAAGGCGAGCCCAAAACGCTTCCCTTATTTCTCTTCCCGCGCAGGCCCAATAAGGTCCAACAGATACCAAATCCAAGTTGGTTTCACGGTTTTGCTCATAACTTCTTCATACGAACTCGGAATGACCTCATTATTTTTGCGTCGGCTTCGCATTTGAATTCTATACAAGATAGTGGGAAGAATTCCGGGATTTAAAGGAGTTTCAATTTTTCTTTAATTTTCTTCACTTGTAGCACTTCACTTCCTTAGAACTTTTAAAGCCGTTTCCACTTCTTTTTGTTGAATCGTCCTAACATGAGAAAAAAATATAGAAAAAAAGAGTAATAAAATGTATATTAAAAGAAATAAAACTAAAACAAGTATGGAATTGACACTAAAACCATGTAGATTATGCACCTATCATATGCCTCATAGTGGGTAGCAATTAAGCTGTTTACTTCGATATGAACGCTTTGACTTGCGTTTCCGCGGGAGTTTGCCTAGTACAATGTAAGATTATTAATTTAATTTTGTGGTACTCAGAGCGGCACCTGCTTGCATGCATATCTCATATCTATTTTTTGTACATAATTTTGCGCCTTTTAATTTTTGCAAAAGTAATTTTTTCATTGATAACGTTTATAGGGATAGAAACAAGTGCACATCCGGCCTTTCTTCTCCTAGAATTAGCATTGCTTTCATCATTTTCATGGAAGATATTTCTTAAGGAATTGTGCATTCCAAGGGCGTTGCAAAATTTTTCCCTTCATATTTTTAGGTAATATGAACCTTTTTCTACGATGCTCTGAATAGTATAGGGACCGTCCCAAGTTGGGCCTAGCTTTCCACAAGCTTTCACCCTTTGATACTTTGGAATCGTGTGAAACACATATTCTCCTACTACGCAATTATGCTCGTGGACTCTTTCTTTGTATTCTTTCTCTAATATGCGCTGGTAATTTACCATCCTTTGTAGCACAACTTCCCTGCGCTGCTCGAGGTCATCAAGCTTGGCTAGGATCAATTCCGAGGTTAAGTTTTCTTCTCATGCCTCTGTCTTTGTCGTTGGGATGATGATTTTCGTTGGGATGACCGCCTCTGTTTCTTATGTTAATAGGAAGGGTGATTCCCCCGTAGCCTCTCCTTTTATGGTGCGGTACGCCCACAACACATTATGCAACTGGTCACACCATCTACCCTTGTGCTCATCCAAAGTATTTTTCAAGTTGAATGCGATTGCTTTATTTGTTGCCTCGGCTTGTCCGTTGCTCTGGGGTAAATGGGCGTTGACTTGCTATTTTGTATGTTGAACGTATTGAATAACAGATCAATGTTTTTCCCTTGAAGCTGTTTGCCATTGTACGAGACTATGGCTTCAGGTATGCCGAATCTACATATGATATTTTCAAATAAAAATTTGAAAACATCTTGGTCTCTGATGCTGACCAGAGCAGCTGCCTCTACCCATTTGGTGAAGTAACCCGTTGCGGCAATAAGAAATTTTCTCTTCTGCGTTCCTTCGATCAATGGTCCTACTATGTCCACACCCCATTTTACGAAGGGCTACAGACTTAATAATGAGTTGAAAGCCGTTGCCGACAGTTTAATATGTTTTAAAAATCTCTGGCATTCTTCGCATCTTCTAGACATATGTAGTGCATCTTGATTCATAAATGGCCGAATAGCCTTGTATCTTTACCTTATACTCCAGTGAGCGCATCCCATTATGATTTACTGCATCTTCGTAGTGAATGTCTGTTAAGATTTTCAGGCCTTCTTCTCTTGACAAGCATCATAACAATGGTCCCAAGAAAGACATTCGATATAAGCTTCCCTTCCTAAACTGGTAACTAACAGATCTAACTTGAATCTTTCTCGCTTGTTTAATGTCGGAAGATAGGGTTCCATCTTTGAGATACTGGTGAATTGGAATTTTCCAATCCTATTCGGCTTCATTTCCAACTTCTTATGTTAAGAGTTCTGTTGTCAAGATTTCCATTTGCTTTGTTAATGGTTTGTAGATGCGTCTTATATAATTGCCCACGTATTCTCGTCTTTTAGCATGGACGCAAGGTAGGCTAGCGCATCTGCATGCCTAGTTTATCTGCGGTTGAGATATCTGAACCTTACGTTACGTATCTGGGCTGAGTAATGTTGTACCATTTTTAGGTACGTCATTAGAGTTTCATCTATGACCTGGTACTTCTTATTTATCTGGCGCACCACCAGTTGTGAATCACTGCTTATCCGCACATCTGTTAGGCCAAGTTCAATGCTCAAGCGCAAGGCTTGTATTACTGCCTCATACTCTGCGGTGTTATTTTTTGTATCGAATTCCAGCCTGTACTCATGGAATATATGATCTTCTCTTGGAGTAGTATGAACTATTCCAATTCCGGATCCTTCGTTGTTAGAAGAACCGTCCACACATATTTTCCACCTTCAAGAGTTTACATTGTCCAAGATATCCTCGGTTCTTGTTACTCCCCTTCTAGCCCTCGTATGTCCGCTACACTAGCAACATCCGCTAAAGGAAAGTCTGCTAGAAAGTTCGCTAAGACTTGTGACTTTTCAGTTGTTCTTGGCTCAAAGATGATTTGGATCTGATTGATCTGCGCATTCCACTTAGCCACCCTTCCTACCTTTTTATCACTCTCAAGGACCTGCCCAATTGGAGCGTTTGAGAGTACTACTACAGGATGGCTAGGAAATAGGTACGTAACTTTTTCGTCTCCCAAACAAGTGCTAAGATTAGCTGCTCCATTTTGGTGTAATTTCGTTCAGCTGAACTAAGTGTTTTGCTGATATAGTAGACTGGTTTTTCTACCTTGTTGTTTGTCCGCACCAAGAAAGCACTTATAGCATTGTCGGTTGCAGATAAGTAGAGGGTTAAAACCTCTTCACGTTCCGGATTTTGCAGGATTAGAATTGATGCCAAATATTCCTTTATCTTTTTGAATGCGTTTTCGCAGTCCTCAGTCCAAGTGAATCTGCTTCCCTTTTTGAGCGTGTCAAAAAATGCTTTGCATCTATCTGATGACCTTGAGATGAATCTGCTCAGCACAACCAACCTTCCATTCAGTTGCTGCACCCCTTTGATATTTTTTGGTGAGGGTATTTCCGTGATGGATTTTATCTTTGATGGATCTACTTCTATCCCTCCCTCAGTTACCAAATATCCTAAGAATTTACCTAACGTTACTCCGAACGTGCATTTTTCTGGGTTGACCTTTATTTGATCCTTGCGCATTGCATCAAAAATTTCTCGTACATCTGATAGATGACTGCTGATGTCTTAGGTTTTGATTAACATGTCATCTACGTAGACTTCCAAGGAATGTCCGATCCAAGGCTTGAAGATGTTCTTGACTAATCTTTAGTATGTTGCCCTCGCATTCTTTTGTCCGAAGGGCATTCTGGTGTAGCAGTAGAGGCTATACGGAGTAAAGAATGCAATGTGCTCTTGATCCTCTTCTACCAGCGCAATTTGGTTGTATCCTGAGCATCTATCCATAAATGACAGAGCTCCGTACCCTGAAGTGGCATCTACCAGTTGGTCGATGTTTGGTAGCGGATAACTGTCCTTTGGACATGCTTTGTTGAGATTGCTGAAACCAATGCAAATGCGAACTCCCCCGTTCTTTTTGGGTACGATAACCATGTTTGAAATCCAAGTTGGGTAGTGCGCTTCTCTGATGAAGCCTGCGTCCACCAGCTTCTGCAACTCTTTTTCAACTGCATCATGATATATTGGTGCTACCTTTCTGACGTGTTGCTTGAAGGGTTTCGCATCCGGGTTGATCTTCAAGTGATGGCATATGATCTTTGAATCAATGCCTGGCATGTCCTTTAGCTTCCATGCGAACACATCTATGTATTATTTTAGCAGATGAAGCAATTCCTCCTCCTATCTCGCCCCTTTTAGGTTCCTACCTTGGCCAACTTTGGTTCCTCTTCCATTCCGATGTTGATTTCTTTGGTTGGTTCTACCGCAGAGAAGGTAGCCTTTGGAGCGCCGATGGGAGTGGTTTTCTTTAATTGCTATTTGGTCTGTTCAACATTTTTTTGCTCCGAGGGTTCTTCTTCTGCATTGGAAGAGTTAGATTTTCCTGCGGGATTAGTATCGTAAGTCAGAGAGGCCGTATTGACCATATAGTGCTGGAATTCTTGTTCCTTTGTTGTTGCCTTACGTTCCTTCCTTCGTGCACGCTCATCTTTGGTCTTTTCTTCGTTGAGCCTTATCATCGTAGCATTACAGCGCCTAGCTTCAGGATGATCTCCTTTGATTTCCATCTCTTCCATCGGGTCCTGGAAAACGCAGGAATTGGTGGTATGTTGATGCTGTACCTCGCAGCTTATGAACCTATAATCTCCCTATGATTACATTGTAAGGGGAGGGTGTGTCCACAACCAAAAATCTTGTGTTGATTTTTAGCGTCCCTGCATTGACTTGAAGGAAAATCTCCCCTTTTGGGGTAGACATAGAGCCATTAAACCCATACAAATTATATGGGGTTGGAAACATTTGTTCGTCGAGCAATCCCATTTTCTTAAATGGTTCATAAAAAAGGATGTTGAGAGAGCTTCCACTGTCAATCAGTATCTTTGTAACATTCCATCCATGGACGGGTAATGTTAACACCAATAGGTCGTTGTGAACCTCAATCTCTTGATACATGTCCTTCGCTTAGAAGGTGAGTAGCGTATTCATCCAAGGCTCTCAATCAGTGAGAAGCTTTCACTCCGCTACTTTAAAGATCTCATGCTGTTCTATTCTTTTACGGGTGCGCTCTAGGATGGTTTCAGTCACAGTATCCACTACTGGTTACTCTGAGCATATGACCATGTGAATGTACTTTGCATTCTCTAGGAGTTGAATGCGGTTAACATTACATGTTGGCGCGGGGATTTTTATTAAGTCCACGAATTCCTGCAGATACCATGCGTTGATGAGGTCTTGAATCGTGTGTTTAAGATGTTTGCAATCTTCCGTGGAATGCCCCCTGTATGCGTGATACACACGATAATCCTTGTGATCTTTTGTTACGTCAGGATGCTTTCCTTTGGTGTTGGAATACGTAAAATTTAAAAAAATGCCTCGCTGCTCTCAAGTTCTGGGTAGCGCTAGTATTTAACTTAGTAAATACTCGATCCCTGAAAGGTTCTCTCTTTGCGCTACGAGCATTGCCTTTTTCGCTCCTGAACTTCATGCGCTTATCTTGGTGGTTGGAACCTCGGAAGGGCTCCGCTGCTTTTTTTGTACTTGAGCCTTCTATTGGCTCAAGAGATAGCGTCCTCTGTGGCTGCGGTAACCCCTTTTGGAAGGACGTGTGTCATCCTTTTGGACCTCCTGGAGTGAGATATACTTGTCCTGGATGGTGCGCAAGTCTTCCAGCGTAGCTGGCAGATTCACATGTAGTTCAATGAAGATGGGTGATGTTCTCACCAACCCGTATTTGTAGCAATTAATTTCCACCTCGGGACTACATTTTACGATAGCATGGCAGATTTTCTGCCACCTATCTGTGTATTCTCTTAATGTCTCTCTTGGGCCTATGGCCAAAGAACAGATTCTATCAAGCCCTACCCGCGTAGCTCGATTATACATGTATGTTTCCATGAAAAACTTTGATAGCTATTTGAATGAATCAATAGAGTTTGGTGGTAAGTTATCAAACCAGGTGAGTACCTTGTCCTTCAAGCTGGAAGGAAATAACCTACACATGACTGCATCGTCATGCTCCCAATGCGCAAGTACTCTAGAATAGTACTTTAAGTGCGTCGCTGCTTCTGTAGTCCCATCAAAGTAGTTGAATGTTGGGAGATGGCACTTAGCTGGGATAGGTGCATTGATCAAATGATGTGAGAGTGGAGTAGTGCGCGCTTCCTGAAAGACTTCCTCCAATCTTCCTCTTTTTTACTTTTCTTTTAGAGTGGCGAGTTCTTCTCCCATTTTGAGCAGTTGCTCAAGTATATCATTGAGCTGCTGAGAGGATCTTTGAGCTCGAGCTCCTGTGCAAGATGCAGTTATGTCTCTTGGGGGATTGTAGGTAGAATCTGTTATGGACACGCTCTGCACCCATTGATGTGGGTTTGCCTGGTGGACCACCATCCTCCTATCTGGGATCTGAGCCACCCTTTCGAAGTGCGCTTCCTGGATATCTCGGTACAAGGTCTTACATTCCTTTCACCCGCGTGCGATGTCTCCACCCTCTCGTGTATCCCCAGAGCGACTACGTCTTCTCCACCTGCTTCATTTGACAATAAATTCATCAGCTCCTAGTTTTATGAGGTCAGCATAAACATTTTATCTACCTGCTCTCTGTTTGCTCTAGCTAGATCATCCAACTGAGCTCTGAACAACACAGTCTCATCTGACCTATCGTGACCATTGGTTTGGTTATTGATAGGTATACCATCCTCCGTCTGTGGCATAGTCATCACGGGGACGATAATCAGATGATGACCTAGATCTCCTATTCGTGGATTAACCCTGCGTAGGTTGATTCTTCCATATTCCCTTAGTTGGTGCGGCTTCTCCTTTCCCACGCATGAGATCGTTGTTTCGGCTGTCACCCGTATCAACTGCAAGATTTCCGTAACCGTGTGAAGCGATTACTATCTCCTGATTTGCAGCTGTCTGACTCCTCGTCTGTACTTGGCTTTCTCTTTGGTTCAACATCTGGCCTGATTTCACCATCTCAGTTTGAACCTGATCTTTTTTTCAAAAAGAAAAGCTCACAAAACTTGTTAACGCGACTACTTAATTTTTCAAGATTATTCCACTTAGAGGAGATAACTTGTGCTTAAGTAAGGAGTTTTATCGAGCACGAAAATGAATGTATGCTCTTTTCTGTTGGTAACTTTCTCGATCTATTATTCTGGATCTGTTGAGAGGAGTTTAAACTCAACAAGCTAAGACTGGAAAAGACACAACGACTACTATAGTGTAGTGTTTAATCTTTTTTTTTTCTTTAGATCTTGAAAAATAAAAGCTTTGCAGAAATAAAAGGCGATTAAAGAGCTTAATATGCTGAAAATAACAAAACTTAAGGACACAAGTCCCTGTTTCTAGCGCCAAATTGTAACTACTATTTTTCCTATAGTTTACATAGAGAACAAATGTAACAACTATTCAGTATAAGTTGTGTAATAGCCGTAGCTATGAGTAAAGTACTGGAATGCGTTAGGTGAATGAGTTACTCATATAATGTCATTGAGCAATCATACCACCGTTATCTAAAGAAATGCTGTTTAAATAAAGCAAACAACTAAGTTAACACTTAATACAAGAGGTTTTACGTGGTTCAGCTATGCCTACGTCCACGAGGTAATGAGTTTAATAGTTTATTAAGTATTTTAAATCTGAGTACAAGAAAGACTATGATTACAATGAAGTGATTTAACTGAGTATCAAGGCTTTTCTTCTCTCTCTTGTCTCTATCAAATGTTCGATCCCTTCTCTTGAGATCAAGTCTAGTATTTATAGACTCTCTCTTTGCCATCTATCCTTAGTTGCGCTGCTGATTGATGTGTCCCTTTCTTGTGTTTGTTGAGATCCCACTAAGGATCCTGTTCCCTGAGAAGTCTCCACCTGTCTCTGCGTCCTGACTCAGCATTTAATGATGAGTGGAATCCAGCCACGCGCCTGACATCTCTGAAAGATGCTACGCCTAGGTGACGTCAGAAGATAATTTGTGGATCTTCCACGTCTCTTTCTCGAGATGTGATAAAGTGAATCAGACGATGATCCGGTATATCTCCCTGATTACATATTTCTTATATGCAGCATATCTTTGACATAGATCTTGGGTTCCAAATGGCGCCACGTATCCGTCAGAATATTTGTATTCACAAAAGACGAGGTTGATTAGGTGACATGTTAATTTCAGTTTTTTTATTTTACATTGTTTATTTCAATCCTGTTTGAGCCTTGGCCCTTATGTTGCAGAAAAAAGATTGTAGTTTTTTTTTAAGGGTTCATTGTGGGATTTTTTCTTTTAATTTATGGATTTTTTTTTTTCATGAAATGTTCATAAAGCTTGATTAATGCTGTTTACCATCTGCGAGATAGTATACAGGTTAATAAAAAGGAATATGATGAAAAGTTGAAATTGAAAGATGAGTGGAAGGATAAACTGTGGTGGGATGACAAGTATGGGTGTCTCCGACACCCCTGCATCACTACAGCAGAGGAACGTCTCTTTCATGAGAGGAGTGAAATTGCCAAGTCACTTCCTCATTTCTGGCCAACTGCTGTTCGTAATCTTTCTTTACCTTATTATCAGTTCTCTGTCTCAGAATCAGCTTCTTGGTCCAGATTTGATACGTTAATTGTTGTTCTTACGTACATCTATGTTGCCTGTCTGACTTGGTGATCTTATTGTCTACAGTTTTTTGCTAATTTCGGATTTCTAAGATACATGAATGAAGAAGAGCAAAAGGTTTAACTCCTCAAATGCATGAATTGGAATTTAGTGCTCTACAGAATTGTGTTTCGAGATGTCCCTTTGATGGAGCTTATTTGTATATGTTTAGGGAGTGGTTGTCTAAACCTGACATCCTAATCCATAAAATGCTTGAAATTCACATATACTGTTTATTCAATGCAGATAATGTTGAAGTATCTAAAGTCTGTGGATGTTATCTATCATGGAGATGCGAAATCTGGGTACACGATTTATTTGGTGAGTTTTATCTATATCTCCATCCCTTATAGTTTGGGTTTGGATAGGTGTAACTTTCTGTATTTTGAAATACTTTTGATCACTAGTTCGAAATCATGTAGTGTTGCTCTTCAGTCTATGACTTATATTATACTGAATTCAGATAAATATGTTCCCTGATTGCAGAACATGGATATAAATCCGTACTTCGACAATTCAAGTCTTGCAAAGACATTCAGGTTCTGCCGCAGAGGAATTTCTATCGAAAAGGGCACTGAAATCAGGTGGAAGAAGGACAAGGTAAGGGAAATATAAAATGATACTTCCAGATGAGATTTCCTAGATATTGTGTTACATAATTTTCACTTATAATTTCTTTTTTTTGTGAAGGGCATTGAGATTCTTGCTGAAAAGGGGGGCATGTAGTCGCATACTGACATGCCTAGGTTTGTTGCCTTGTCACTCTAGGCTTTGCAAATTTTGTGCAAACATATTATGGTTTTGTTCAGTATAATAAATTGTCATCCAATTGATTCATTCATATGGGTTATGAAAGTTCTGAGAAAATCCTTATTGGAGTATCTTCTATCTTTTTTGTTACTTGTGTTAGAGTCCAACAAATGATAGGTTAGTCAAGATGGAAACTCAAGAGTTACAAAGCCATGCAAACTTGTTAGAGTTGTGCTTTAGTTGTATTATCACTGTAATGCATACATCCTTTCCCCCTCTTGCATCATTTGCAGCATCAAACTTCTAATTTTGCGCCCTATTCATTGTACCTGGGCGTTCTATGCTCAAGGTAGTGTAATATGGGTGTGGATACTTTCTCTCTAATATTAGGGTTGGAAAACTACTGCCCGCGTAAACCTTCAGGCTACTATACCTGTGTATATTCTTACTTTTAGCTGCCTGGTTGCATGATTCCATAGTTCACTAAACTGTCTATTTTTGATGTCTTTGAGGATGGTACATGGGAACACTATATGGCAATCTCTTTGAGGATGGTAAATGATTCCATAATTCATTTGAGAATAACCCAAATGAATTATTTTGTTCCCAAAGTAACTCTCATCAACTAGCACTGGTGGAGGGGTTGATTTAAAAAGGGTCCATGTTGGTAATCGGAAGGTTTTAGTGGTTCCAAGTAGTGCATTCTCTGTCTCTTATGTACATGTACACATAGGACTAGGTTAGTAGGATGTACGAATCTGTCTTTCGCCGGTTTTCTAGTGTTTTGTCTGTTCAGATTTTCTAAGTTATCTGCCAGATCTTTCCTAAGCACCCTCCCTTGAGTACTTATTTCCCTGTTCAAGTTACTTGGAAAAAACTGGGAGAGTTTGCTCCAAGAATCAAACAGATATGCTAATTTGCACTTTTTATGTACAAGTTTTACCAATTTGTTTGCTCAGCTTCGTAAATTTTGCCTAAAAAGATAAATTGCTCATTTTTTTTGTTCTTGTCCGCAAGTTGTACAGGCTGAACAGCAGGCAATCGAGGAAAGGCGCACAATGAAAATGGAGTATGAATTAGAGTTAGTGCACAAGCAGTGTGAAAGTTTGAGGAGACTTATTTACAATCGAAGAAATGAAATTATCAAAAACGTTCCTCGTTTCTGGTTAATTGCTGTTCGTAATCTGAACTCCCCCCTTCGTTATTTTCTGTCAGTATATTGAGTTTCTGATACCCAGCTGATGTACTTCCTGTAGTGTCTTACTGACAACACCATTACTTGGCCTGGCAGTGTATTTTTTTTTTTTTTTTTTTTTTTTTGCAGTTTTTAAGTCATTATGCGCTTCACCATCTCTTGAGTGAAGAAGATCAGAAGGTAGCTTTTCTTTATAATCACATCCATAATTTGGAACTAAGACTTGAATGAGCTGTTTACTTCTTAACTTTTTTATTTTCTAAATTTTTAAATATTGAATGCCAGAATCTGACATTGTAATCTGTCCAACCATATGATATTAACGCATCTTTCTTATTTGGTTCAGATATTCAGATTTCTTAATTCTGTGAACGTTGAAGAGACTGAAGACGATGAAGGTGTCATATTTGGGTATACAATTACGTTGGTGAGTTTCCTCAATATCCCCATTAAAGTAGTGATTTTTTTTTTATTTTTTTTCGCTTCAGTTTTTTCATTTTATGTCCTGACTGCAGAATTTTGATCCCTACTTTGAAAATGATAGTCTTACAAAGACAATATCATACACTGTCATAAGTGATAATCCATGCCCAATAAAAGAATACAGTAACAGTCATGTGAACATTTGTGTCTGCAATATCCAGCGGAAAGATGGCATGGTTAGTGAAATATTATCTCTTACTTCTAGATAATTATACCTGAATAATATGTTAAAGAAAATGAACTTAAAATGATTTATTGATCTTGGTATGATTGGATCTTAGGATCAATGGATCACTAAGGAACACTAGCTCAATTTCATTTTTGTGAATGAACCTTTAGTCTCATATTAGAGAGACTAAAGATGAATCCTTTCTTTATTACCACAAGAATTGCATCTAAGGGAGGGCCCTTAGGGTTTGGAAGCTTTTGTGGTAGGGGGAGGACTAAGGCAATGAGCTAGTTAGAGCAAACATACTTTTCACACATGTGCGGTGCACCGAAGCACGCACGGTTGCGACTTGCGTGCTTGCGACTGCTGCGGGATTGAGTATGCTTGCGGGTGCGGCCGTAGCTAAGGCTGTGGGCCAACCAAGACTTACCTTTTTGAACAAAATATATTTCATTAAATTCTGTTTTAAATGAAAAATAAATCTTGACCATTTTATTACCTTTTCAAAATTAAATTTCGCACATAATTTTTTTTATTAAATATAAAATTTATTTTCATAGGCTACTATCCCTAGCTCTTTTCCGCTCTTCTTGCTTTGTTTTGCGCACATTGCTTGTTTATTTCCCTCCCCTATCAATTGCTGTTGGGTTCGTTTGAGGGTGATTAATATTGTGTTTATACTAGTCATAACAGACAGTTCTATCCTGGACACATCTCCTCTGATTGGGTATAGCATCTCTCATTCTTGAGGAGTACCCGAGGACTATTGTGTTAAGGACAATTTGCTGAGCAGGTGGCTCTGTCCTTGTGTGTGCATCAACTTCAGAGATTTCTCGAACGTTAACAATTTTCTCCTGTTTTTCATTGTTGCAGAACCAACAATCTTAACACAATATCTATTTCTTCTGTTTCAATGGCTAAAAGTGATGTAGACAGACCACAAAAATTCAATGGCAAAGATTTCAAAAGATGGAAATCCAAGATGTTGTTCTTTCTGAGTTTTCACATGCTTGATGAATTAGTTCTGAAATCCTTTGATGAGTGTTTAAATGATGCGGGAAATGAAAGAGAGTTAGAAAGATGGAGTAGACAGAACTATATGGGCAAAAACCATATTCTGAACTGTTTAGAAGATGCACTTTATGATTTCTATAACGCAAAAGAAAACTTTTCTGCGTTTGACTTATGGGCTGCATTAGAAGCAATATATGAAGCGGAAACTGCTGGTAGTAAGAAGTTTTTGGTAGCCAGGTTCCTGGAATACAAAATGACAAATGACAAATATGTGGTTGACCAATTCCTTGAACTTCAACGCATTATCAATGAAATTATTGCTGAAGGTATGGTGATAGATGAAACGTTTCAAGTGTCTGCAGTGATTGAGAAATTACCTTTTTCCTGGTCTGAATACAAACGAAGATTGAGACATGAAACTGGAGAAGTCAGTATGGTTGAATTGGGTAAGAAGATACAAGTGGAAGAATTGATGTGCTCCAAAGAAAAGAACGTATCTTCCGCAAGGGACATGTCCAACAAGGCTCATGTGATTGAACACAAGACTGAAAAGGGTGACCGCAGCAACCACAAGCCTGGTCCGCACAAGAAAGGTACATTTTCGAAACCCAAATCTGGTAAAATCAAAGGTGCGTGTTATGTTTGCGGAATTCCTGGCCATATGGAAATGCATTGTAGAAAACGTAAGGACTTTAATAACAAGAAAAACAATGCTAATTTGGTTGAAAGCAACAAGAACAAGTTTTCTAGCACGGTGTTTGAAGTCAATTTGGTAACCAATGTGAGAGAGTGGTGGGTAGACTCTGGTGCTACCAAACATGTCTTTGGAAAAAGAGATATGTTCACCTCCTATCAGAAGGTAGGGGAAGGGGAGAAACTCTACATGGGTAACTCGTCCGCAGCACAGGTTGCGGGAAAAGGCAAAGTTGGGCTAAAGCTCACTTCTGGCAAAACTCTCACATTGAATGAAGTTCTTCATGTTCCGGAATCTGTAAAAATCTTGTATCTTGTGGTGTTTTAGATGATAAGGGTTTTAAACTTGTTTTTGAATCTGGGAAAGTTATTGTCACTAAGGGTAAGGAATATGTAGGAAAATGTTATAAGACTGAGGGTCTTTATAAACTGAATGTAAGCTCCGTTGAAATGAATAAAATTGATTCTTCCTATGTTTGTGTGTCATTGAATGTTTGGCATGGTAGACTTGGTCATGGAAACTATAAATCAATGAATAAACTGGCTAGCATAGGCTGCATACCCAAATTTAGTTTGGAAAATGAACACAAATGTGAAATATGCGTAGAATCAAAATATGCTAAAAAATCTTATGGGAAAAATATTCAGAGAAATTCTAAACCCTTAGAATTAATTCATTCAGACCTAGTTGACATGAAATCAGTTCAAACTAGAGGTGGTAAGAAATTTTTTGTCACTTTTATAGATGATTGTACGAGGTACTGTCACACATATTTACTTAAAGGTAAGGATGATGCCTTAGAAGCATTTAAGATATATAAACTAGAAGTTGAAAACCAATTGAGTGCTACCATTAAAACTGTTAGGTCTGACCGTGGTGGTGAGTATGTAATTCCTATAGGAGATTTTTGCATAGAACATGGCATTATACATGAAGTAACCCCTCCTTATTCACCACAACCTAATGGTGTGGCTGAACGAAAAAACCGAACCCTTAAGGAGATGATGAATACCATGTTAATTAGTTCAGGACTACCTGAAAACTTGTGGGGGGAGGCCTTCCTCTCATCTTGATATATCTTGAACAGAGTACCCTTTAAAGGATCATACAAAACTCCATATGAGTTATGGAAAGGTAGACAACCTTCTTATGCATACTTTAAAGTGTGGGGATGTTTGGTTAAGGTGTCCATTCCTCCACCTAAGAGAACCAAGATAGGACCCAAAACTGTTGACTGTGTCTTCATAGGGTATCCTGAACATACTACTGCATATAGATTTATGGTTGTGAGTTCTGAAATATCTGAAATTGGTGTGAATACTATTATGGAATCTAGGGATGTTGTGTTCTTTAAAAATGTGTTTCCATTGAAATCTGAATCTCGCATGATTTTTGTTGATCCCCTAGATGTCCCTTCCACTAGTCATACATTACATTTAGAGGAAAATGTATATGAATTTGAGCCTAGAAGAGGTAAAAGACTTAGAACTGAAAAATCTTTTGGGCCAGACTTCATAACATGCTTAGCTGAGACTGATCCAAAGACTTATAGAGAAGCCATGACTTCTTCTGAAGCTCCATGGTGGAAAGAAGCTACCATTAGTGAAATGGATTTCATTATACAAAATGATACTTGGGAGATTGTAGATTTATCTCTAGGGTGTAAACCCATAGGTTGTAAATGGATCTTCAAAAGGAAACGTAAGGTAGATGGAACTGTGGAAAAATACAAAACTAGATTAGTAGCTAAAGGCTATAAACAGATAGAAGGTGTAGACTTCTTTGATACTTATTCACCTGTTACGAGAATTACTTCCATTAGGATGTTAATTGCTATTGTTGCCATTCATAACTTCGAGATACATCAAATGGATGTAAAAACATCTTTTCTAAATGGTGAATTAGATGAAGAAATTTATATGGACCAACCTGAGGGCTTTGTAGTGAAAGGTTGTGAAAACAAAGTTTGTAAACTAAGAAAATCTTTGTATGGTTTGAAACAAGCACCTAAACAGTGGCATGAAAAATTTGATCATGTAATGATTTCTAGTGGTTTTAAAATCAATGAATCTGACAAGTTTGTTTATACTAAACTTGTGAATGATGCCTGTGTGATTGTATGCTTGTATGTTGATGATATGCTTATACTTGGTACAAACATGGATGTAATTAATTCCACTAAGAGCATGCTAAATGAGAACTTTGACATGAAAGACTTAGGCTCCGCTGATGTGATCTTAGGGATGAAGATTAGAACAAATTCTAATGGATATAGTCTTAGTCAATCTCATTATGTTGAATCTATGCTTAGGAAATATAACCAGTTTGATAGTAAACCTGCTTGTACTCCTTATGATCCTTGTTGTAGACTCAAAAAGAATAAGGGTAACGGAGTTTCACAACTTGAATATTCACGTGTCATAGGAAGTCTGATGTATTTGATGAATTGCACGAGACCAGACATTGCTTATGCTGTGAGTAGGTTGAGTACGTATACCTGTAATCCAGGGCAGGAGCATTAGGATGCATTTTTTAGAGTGTTAAGGTACTTAAAGTACACTTTAAACTTTTGTTTAAGTTATGAGAGATACCCTGCGGTCCTTAAAGGATTGTGATGCAAACTGGATATCAGACTCTGAGGAGTCTAAGTCTACGAGTGGATATGTTTTCAATCTAGCATGCGGGTCTGTATCTTGGAAGAGTTCCAAACAGACATGTATAGCTCGATCAACTATGGAATCAGAGTTTATTGCGTTAGATAAAGCAGGAGAGGAAGCCTCTTGGATAATATGCTTTTTAGAAGACATTCCTCTTTGGCATAGGCCTGTGCCAGTATATATATACATTGTGATAGTCAAGCTGCAATAGCTAATGCTAAAAACAACAACTATAATGGGAAGTCTATACACATTCGTAGAAGACACAATTCCATAAAACAACTAAGCTCAACTGGTGTTATTTCTGTTGACTTTGTGAGGTCTAAGGAGAATATCGCGGACTCTTTGACGAAAGGTTTGTCCAAGGAGATAGTTAGTAACGCATCGAGGGGGATGGGGCTTAAGCTCATCAAATAAACTTGCCATGAAGGATACTCAACCTTGCTGATTGGAGATCCCAAGATCAAGGTTTCGAATAAGACAACCAATTTGTGGTGGGTTAAAGGAAATACTAACAGAGAATTTCATTCTCTGTCCCTTCCCTATGGTGTAGACGTGATAGTGTGACTGCATGTGAGGATGACTTTTTATTAAGTCTTAGTGAGTTATAGTTTCAATTTAAGATTGAAGTGGGGTGTAACAGTAAACACTCTTGAAAGAACTCACCTATCTAAATGAGGAAGTGGGACGCTTCCTATGAGAACTGAGCTGATTCTCTAGAGCATTCTAAGAAACGGGATACATCCAGGGCCAAAATGGACACAACGGCACGAACTTGAGAGAGATATCACGCGTGGAAGTTATTGATGAACTACACCAAACGATGGCAGTTCAAGACATCGCGTTCACTGTCCATAAAGTAGTTCCGGTAATTTCTCACTAAGCAAAGGTTCAAGACATTATGGACACCTATTGTCTAAGTGGTATTTCTCGCTTTCTGATTTTCATCGGGTTTTCATTCATGTAGGGGAATGTTGGAGAAAATGAACTTAAAATGATTTATTTGTCTTGGTAGGACTGGATCTTAGGACCAATGGGTCACTAAGGAACACTAGCTCATTTTCACTTTTGTAAATGAACCTTTAGTCCCACATTGGAGAGACTAAAGATGAATCCTCTCTTTATTACCACAAAAATTGCATCTAATGGAGGGCCCTTAGGGTTTAGAAGCTTTTGTGGTTGGGGGAGGACTAAAGAAATGGGCTAGTTAGAGCAAACATACTTTTCACACATGTGCGGTGCTTCGCACCGAAGCACGCACGCTTGCGGTTGCGGTTGCGGTTAACTTGCGTGCTTGCGAGCTTGCGGGTGCGTGTGTGGCTACTACTGCGGGAATGAGTACGCTTGCGGGTGCGGGCGTAGCTGAGGCTGCGGGCCAACCAAGACTTACCTTTTTGAACAAAATATATTTCATTAAATTATATTTTAAATGGGGGGCGTCTGACCCGACGAGTATAAATCTTGACCATTTTATTACCGTTTCAAAATTAAATTCGCACATAAATTTTTTTTTATTGAATATATTTTTTTTTCATTTATTACTACACTGATTTTACTCCATCTTTACCTATAAAAGAAAACAAAATTCTTCATTTCAAAGTACTCCAGAGCAGGCTACTATCCCTAGCTCTTTTCCCCTCTTCTTGCTTTGTTTTGCCCACATTGTTTGTTTATTTCCCTTCCCTATCAATTGCTGTTGAGTTCGTTTGAGGGTGATTAGTCTTGTGCTTATACTAGTTATAACGGGAAGTTCTATCCTGGACACATCTCCTCTCTTGGGGGTATAACATCTCTCATTCTTGAGGAGTACCCGAGGACTATTATGTTAAGGACAATTTGCTGAGCAGGTGGCTCTGTCCTTATGTGTGCATCAACTTTAAAGATTTCTCTAACGTTAACAATTTTCTCCTGTTTAATGCTTTTCATTGTTGCTGGACCAACATAATATAGTACTAACGTTCACTTGTCATTTTCTTTATGGAAAGACATGACAACTAGAAATCAGCAAGGATTTACGGACACCGGCACAAGGTTTTTTTCATTCTAATGCTTGTCTTTTGTTGGTATTGCAAACATTAGTGTTTCCTATATGTTGGTATCCACTTGAGTTATTTAACGTTTGAAACACTGTTAATATGAGGTGAAGCGGTGTCCTTTGGCAAAGCAAGGCCTTGCCTCAAGGTGCTGCCTCGAATTTGCTTGAAGAATAATGCAGATAAAAGAAAACATACAATACAAAATAGAAAACTTGTTAAAGATTTAAACAGAGAATTTGTTTTTCCTTTTTGAACTTTGTTATGATAAAGCCTGGAGCAGTACATCGCGACAGATTGTTAAAACTATTTGGATTTCTTGTTTCAAATGTTTGGATCCATGATTTCATTTAAGGCTTAAACGTCTGCAGGGTCTGTAAATGGTAACAGGCTAACACTAATCTGTAGTTATTGTCTAATTCAACCTCCCAATACATCATTTTCTTGGCTATCTTGATGAGATATTATTTTGATGCTTTACTGCGCATGCATGGCACTCAACCTCGGTGTTTATTTGTGAATTACAGCTTCTTTACCTGGCTCTCTGATCTTGGATGTGTTGCAATGGAGACTTATGATGAGGTAACATCTCACTCCTTTCACAAGTTTGGAGACATCTAAGTTGCAGTCACATCATGGTCTTTTTCTAATTAAAAATGCAAATGTACCTAGATGGTGAAACACTTCCCTTGTGCTCTCTTAGTTTTCCTTATACACTTTTTTATTTTGTTATCCATTATATAAAGTTCAATATTTGTATATTATTTTCGAAGCTAGTAGCAAGTAGCAAGACTACTCCGGTGGACTTGACCATGACATGTCATGTTAATTTACTTTGCTTTTGTATTGAAGGTTGCAAACTTAATGAAACAGGATTTTGGCCAAACGCAGGCAGATATTTTGTCAATGTGAGTTTCTTTGCCTCTTTCCTGTTATTGCTAAACAAATTTTGGCCAATAGATACTTTCTAATCCATAGTTACCACTCTTTTCATCTTTGCAATGAAAAGTTAAGTAGATGAAGAAGTTTAGAGTAAAGTTGTGTGGCATGAATGTACAGCGTTCAAGTGAGTGTTAATTGCCTAAAATTGTTCATGCACTTGATGTGAGGCCTTAATCTCCGTGAAAGAAGTAAGCCCGATATTAAACTAAAGATCCAATTGCTATATTTAGAGTTTAGGTTGGTTAACTAGGTGTTAACAAAGATCTCTAGATAAAGGCAGCAGTTGTCTGTGTGAGGCGCAAGGGTGCCTAAGCTTCCATTCTCGGCTGAAGGCATCGCAAACAATATATCAATGCATTGTTTGTTAGCTTGTGAATGTTCACAAGAGCTTATTGCTGCAAATTTAGTGCACGGGTTATTGTTGATGATATTTTTGTTAATGTTTTCTGATTCCTCGTCTGGCATGAAACGCATGGCTATGAATTCAATTGATTGTGGTTTCTCTTTTCACTGTTATCAGGGAAATTTAAATGTTGAACAGAAGGTTGACCTTGTTGCAATCAAGAAGACAGCTCAGTCTACCTCGTCGCTACGCACATTCTTTATATAAATTGGAAATCACCTGAGCGGGAGTTAAAAATAAAAATTGAATGTCGGAGTTTATAATCTGTATATCGGTGTGGTCAGATTAGTGGTGTCAGTTTGCTAACTTGTAGGAGTTAGTTGTAGTAGACTAGTAGTGGTGACTGGTGAGTGCTTGGTGTGTACTGGTTAGTAGAAGTGGATCAAAAGTAGGAGTTCGTTATTTTCAAGTCTATTTAAACTGATGCTCAGTTTCGGTTCATGTACTCAGATTTATCATCTTTAATAGAAGTGTGTGATTCTGAGAATTGTGTGAGTTTTGGCTTTCAAGTTTCGAAGATTATTGAAATTAAAAAGCTACCTTGAGGAATCCTCCTAATTGGCTCACTCTGTGAATCCAACATGAAACCAAGCATAAGATGTTTCATGGAGATAACTATTAACTGTTGTAAGAAAGTTGGGGTCTCATAGAAATTTTCGTTTGGCTGTGTTCTTGATGCTTTGAAAGTTAACATATGCATCTATCTAGGTGATAATTAAAACATTGCTTTACAAGTAAATATTCACATTGCATTTCAATTTTCAGCTCCTACTGGGCAACTGCAACCATTACACGAACATTGAAGATAAGGGGCAAATAGACATAGTAGTTTGTAGAGAAAGTTAATTCTAGGTACTACTTCTTAGGCCTGTTCCTATGCAACATAACAAACTGGTAAATTTGTTAGTGCTCCGCTGTGGGCGTTACCAGTTTGCCCACTTCAAAGTTTTCACTGAACGGTAGAGTCTTGGCCGTTCAGTAGAGATTTTTCCACCCGACCAAGTCTCTATTGCTTGGTGCTATCTCAGCCATTTAACGTGTCATCCAACGGTCTAAAATCAATCCCATAAAGATATTTAATTTTAAATACAATTCAAACACACCTTTTTACTCCTCAATCTTTTACATATTTTTTCTAAACTAAAACAAAACTCTTCTAATTTTTCTATAATATTTTTTCTAAACTAAAACAAAACTCTTCTAATTTTTCTGTAAATAGGACTTCTCAATTTGAATCTCAAACCCAACATAAAGATAAAGTTCAAGCTGCAAAATGTACAGTGGCCGAAGGTGACTGCATTTGCCGGAATTATATTCATTTTACATAAGATAGTATCAATGGTGCAAATTAACTAGGTAGCATCTTGTGAGACATTATATTTCATAATTTTTAGCAGAAACAATGAACCTCAGTAATGGTGATGCAGCAGGGTTGACACGTTGCTTCACTATAAGCCTATAATCAATGCCCAAGTAGTCTCATATGTTGTTGTGGTCATGCAGGCCAATCGAGCAAGAAAGAATACCGATGTTGATGTAGCAAGAACAATTATACAACATATCCGATTTTTAACATTAACTTTTTTAGTTTGTATGTGATCTTTAATAAATTATTTTTTGTAAATTACAAGAACAAAAGTGTCGGACGGATTAGCACCATAAAACCGGTAATAATACGAAAGTTGTTGTAATATCTTAAAAGAGTTACCCAAATATCATTCGTTATTGTTAGCAAATATGCACCAAGTTCATGAGAGATCACTTTTTTCTCCTTCTCCTTCTACACCTAACTCACAACCATCTCAAACCGTTTCACCATTTTCTTCACCAGATACAACAACAAATCCAAATGTCAATTTAGATCTCAACGCTATTAATACCAACAAATATAAAGGTGTAGAAAGAAACAAAGCAAAACGACTGAGAAAAATAACCCAAAGAGGAGGATCTGAAGGTTTTAACATGAACGAGTTTTTGGATCATCAACGGCAGCCGATAAATAAAGAGAACTTGACCTGAAATTCGTGAATAAGGAGATGAAATAAAGTCGTATTTCTCAAGACAAATTTTCCATCTGGTATGATAAACATAAGATCCTTAATGTGGACACCACGTCAACGAATGCCCAACAAAAATATATATGGAAAATGAATTTTAACAGGATGAAAAGGCAGACGGAAGAAGAACAACGAAACAAAGAACAATTTGCATCTAACAACCCAATTGATGATGATGATGGTGATTAATTTATTGGTTGATGTAATAGTTTTACTTACTTGAATTTAAATCAATTTTTACTTAATTAAGATGTAATAATTAGTTATTTTAACTTAAGTGTAATAGTTAGTTAGTTTACTTGAATGTAACTATTTGCTTTGAATTAAGTGATAGTTTTTCAATACTTCAAATTTGCATTACATAAACTAAAAAAGTTAAAAAAAAATTAACAATGGTGCACAACTCCTCCATCAACTCATTTATTACAATATATTTGATGGAGGAACTTGAAACTGCAAAAGGTCGAATTTAGTCAACTTCGATGTCAATATGAGCTTCGTATATGAGATTTAATCATTTCCATTTGCGACATTCCTCGCAAGATCTAGCTATAACTTCATGATTAGTTTAACCTTTAATTCGAACTCGATTGACATTAGCGGTGAAAGCTACAAATTTGATAATTTCTTTGTTCATTGTTACATATCGGCAAAACAAACCACATACATTACGGTTATTTACAAGGTTTTAGATCGTGAATCAAATTGTGACTTATTTGTTATTTTTAAAAATCAATTCGTATGTTGAATCGTGAATCGAAGATTCATGACGAAATGTTAAAAAGTCTTAACTACAATGAATTATGTGTGGATAACATTTTA
Organism: Papaver californicum; assembly: GCA_023531435.1. Classification (NCBI taxonomy): domain Eukaryota; kingdom Viridiplantae; phylum Streptophyta; class Magnoliopsida; order Ranunculales; family Papaveraceae; genus Papaver; species Papaver californicum. The sequence continues at coordinate 456,704 of JAJJMC010031210.1, read as the reverse complement.
TTATGCGACTATCAATTTATAAAAGTGGAATAAGGTAATTTAGAATAAAAAACACAAGTGTGGAGCATGGGATAGACAACTAGCGTAGCGCACCTGAGGTCTCAGGGTTGACCCCTTACTCCTCATTTTTATTCCAAACAAATTTGCTACCTAGTGATTGACCAAAGATTCGGTCTAGAATTGTTGACCAAAGTTTAACTTTTATGATTCCCAGTCTAATAAATACATACTTACGATGTGATCGATTTTCAAATTGCTGACACGACTCCTACGAGTCTAAGAACCATAGTTATTTGGGTTTTCATGAACACTCTTCCATTAATTCACACTTGGCCGTCGTTCTTCACCCCTCGGAGGAGTCTATACTACAAATTTTTTGCAAAAAGATAAATCTTCATCCAGAGTTGTTGATGGTGAATTTTTGACAAAGGAGAAAATTATAAAATTATTTATGTTCCGTATCAGAAATATCAAATTTATATATGTCTGGTCCTATATCAGAAGTATAGAGCATGTATTTTTATTTCGCATTTCGTAAGAAAATTTAGAATATCGATTCTGTTAGTAGCTAATGGCACTCTAAACTGATGTTGTATCATTTTTATATAAATATATACATCTACACAATATCATAGCTTCGCCCAGCTGAACTTTGGATATTCTATCTATATACGATATATGTATATGTACTAGCTAATTAAATTTCCTCCAAATTACTGGAATTTTAGAGAAGTGTCGGCGTTCGTTGCAATTTTTCCTAAACTCTCTGATCATACATACATATATATAAATAGAAATCATATATTTATATATGAATTTAGAATAAAATTTTGGGTCATTTTCTTCTCTTGCCTTATTCTCAAATGATTGTCGTACTCTTAGATGGATGTCCACTAAACCTAAGAGCATAATTTGAACTTATGCCAAGTTCAATATCCCCAGCTGAATTCCTTGGCATCAGGTGTCAATAATAGTGATTTTTCCAAAATTCTAATATTCGCACAAAATGAGGAATACATCAAAACCCTAGCCCCAGTGCCAAACTTTAATGTGCATGACGCTAAGCTAGTCCCAACGCCAAAATATACTTGGATATCGCCTCTACAGTGCAAGTGATAGGACTATCCCATCAACAACCCCACTAGCCCAACGTTGGGATAATCCCTAAGCTAGATCTTACGCGCACCGCGCTGGGCTAGTCCCAACGCCAACCCCTACTAAGCTCCATCCTCCGCGTCCTTTGCATAGCCGGTCCTTGATCACCCTTGCATAGCCGGTCATCAAGTACCCTTGCATACCCTATCCTCTAGTGCAATACAAACTGTGCTCGAGAACACCTTGTGCGGCCAAGCCCTGGGCATCACTTATACGACCAAGACTTGAGCATATTTACACGATCAAGCCTTGAGCATCACTTGCACGGCGTTGGGCTAATCCCAGCGCCTGACTAATTCTTGGCGTTATCCCAGTGTTAGCGCCCAATTGTCGTGGCCTTCAAAATATTTGCCTTAGCACTCATGTGTGCATTCCCTGGTATTCATATATGCCACTTGATGCCATTGGCTCATAGATGCTCTGATTTATGCACCAAGCCACTGATAACTAGTAATCGAGTATTCTTACTAAATGGTTAATGCATATATCTTTTACGAACAAGGTTCAGCGGTGCCATCCATGTGCATAATTGATAAATATATGCGCTTGCCACCTTCCACAAAGTGATCCCACTAGCGTGAATCACTCATAGAGGGGTCCCACGCACCACTAACATATCATAGGCTGGCACTTTCTACAAATATATGCCACATGCTTACATAACTCACTGAGTGATGCCATGATTGGGCATTGTGTATAAAGTGATGATCAAGTCTCATGTCATCCCTGAAATCATGCATGGTCACTCATGACTAATTGCTTATCGACGAGGGTAGCAGGGTAGTGTTTTGTGCATCGTTTCCAGCTTCCATGACTCTCAGGCATCAATATCAAGTTGTTATTGACGAAATTATCTCTTTTCTCCTTCGTGGTGACTCATCACCTTGCATTGATACCATGAAGTGCCTCATCATGGGTAACCAACTTACTCAACTGCCAGTATTGACATAAATTACTAGCAGTAACATCGCCATGCCCATGACTGGCACTACTAAGATGCAAAATCTAAACAATGTTGAATAATATACTCTACTTGACATACCGAGTCACTGGTAGACTTAATAACCCTACTAGACTCAACATTAGTAGTTGGTCTTCTTAATTAATTAACACTTTGAGCATACTACTTTTAATTAATCAAATGAGTCATGTACATGACCCAACCATCAACTCTATGAGACATCAAATATGTCACAGAGAAATACTCATTAGGGTAATCTGGTGGTCTACGCATGTGCGGTGTAACTGTACACCCACGATGAGGAAGAGCCAGGATTTGTGAACGTTGAGGGATGAATGAGTAGTTGACATATGGTTTCTAGAGTCTTCCCAACGACCATGGACATGACTTCAACCACGTTTTCCACTTCTCCACTCCTCAAATTCTTCCATTTCTCACGAGATCATAAGTTTGAGTTTAACACTATAAATTGATCACTTCATCTATTTCCAAAGGAATCTAAGTTTATCGAAGTCACATTGGACTATCATAAACAATCCTTCCTTACATACTTGAATTCAACCAAAAAAACTTACATTCTTCAACTACAATTCACCACACTTGACGAGTGCATAAAACACGGCATTTCTGCATCTTAATTTATATCTATTAGTTCTCTATTTTACACAAAGTTGATGGTTTGTTTAATTTTACAGTGTTTAAAAAATAAAGCTCGATTGGACTAAAACACATAATTTTACTATAAAAATGAACGAAAAATTAAAAGCCATTCTATATTGCTTCCGGCCATCTCGGGACACTGAAGAACGTGGTACATGGATGGGTAGCGTGTCGTGATCAAGATAAGAAGTCAACAGTGTGCTTGCACCGGAATCCATTGTGCGCCCAACAAATGTGCCCTCTGATATAAGAAAATAGCATCATTGAGTCTCATGGATGACGACAATATTTCTCATCTATTATCATTAACCACGAATAGGTGCAAACAAATACGAATGGAAATAATATCTTCCGTATCTGCACGTGAAAGGGAAGCTCATTTTAGATCATAAAATTAATTAGTCAAATGAGAGAAAACAGATAAATGAATAAATATATCTTTACCTTGTACAAGAGATTTGGATTGGTTAGTATCATTTTTCACTCATGGTAAGTGAGGTAGTGGGTCGGTGATGTTAAGGAAGTTCTAGATGGCAACATGAACAATTACGAAAGTTAAAGATCTTTTAATCTTTTGATATATGCACGTAAATTCAACGGGGTCACATGGCAGGCTAAATCAACATGAGCTTAACACGTTATCACGTGTGTAAGTTGGGATTAGCCAACGTTGGGAATCTCGGGACCCTGTGCTTTAAGGTGCTTGACAAAGATTTGGAGATCTGTTAGCTGGTGATTCTCGCATATGTAATTATATATGAATTGAATGCGAATAAATGCAGAAGATCATGGGAAGATTATGGGGTACGGTGGTGGCGAGTGTATAAATAGGTGAAGATATCTTTGGTTTTGGGGGAGTGGAGTTTAGTTCATTTTTCGGTCCGGAAAAGAGTAATGTTTAGGATTGTTTTCTATTTTTTTTTATTTATTTTTAGTGGATTGTAATGGAAAGTTAACTTTTCTACTAGGGTTACAAAATGTTGTTTTCTATTTTGTTTTATTTATTTTTAGTGGGTTGTACTGGAAAGCTAGTTTTTCTACTAGGGTTATAGAGGAAACCACTTTTATTATATTAGTATGTTTTTTGATAAATTATTTTTTTGATCTTTAACTGTTTTATTTATTTCTTTTCAATTCTAGTTTCGTTTTTTAATCGTTTGGGATAGTCATCGGCTATTAATGTTTTATAAGCGAATGAAATTATATTTTTTTATTAACAACAAACGTTGCAGTGATTTCCAATATCCTGTTTTCTGAGACATGAGATTGATTTCGATACTGTCTCGAATTATAATAAGAATATTTTTAAAAGATGAATGATTATTTTACATAATTAACCTGGTTGAACCCATAACCCTAATGTTCTCTCTTTTTATTTAATTATTTAATTATTTAATTTATTTAGTTATCTTTTATTTAAATTCATAAAATCAATCAACAACAATTTCTTCGTTTTTAGCGCATAATTTATTTAGTAACTGGATATATTATTATCAATCCTTGTGGGAACGATTGTATTTGTCGCTTCTACTTTGTAGACGTCATGCGATTGCAACTATATGTTTTTGTCCTATCAACACTTTGATACCATCTTTCTATATTTCCCTCACTGAGTTTAACCCTTCTCTCCTTTGTGGCCAAAGCAAGGCTTGAACAACCATTTCTTGGTTTATGCTAGCCTTGTACGATTTTGATCTCTCATATTTATTACGATAAACCCTTCAAACTTTTATCAGTTTTTATCCTGAAACATTTTGGTGACCATAGTGGCAGTCTTTCGTTTACAAAATCAATTTGTCAAAATGGTCGATCTTAGGTCAGGTTCAGTAACTACTAATCTTAATCTCAATTCTGGTGACACTAGTGGCGGTGCTCCCGAGACCAATTCTCCTGATACTTCCACACGTAACACCAATCTCCCTCCTTTTGGCCAAGTCATTGAAGAGGTCAGGAACATTCATGGTCCTAGCATAGATGATTTAATACAGAAACACGAGATTCTTGCTAACACTGAAACGTATATGGTCACTACTCAGAAGGAGGTGCTCACCTTTCTCAAGACTCTCATAGAGCAACTATCACAAGAGCAACGTCATCGTCAGGCAGAGCAAGCAAAAAACGCTTCCAGAACTAATGGTGGCAGCATTTGGAGGGTTCACATCAAGGATGATGATGAAGTTCGTTTCCTTGCTGATCTGGACAAGAAAGAAGCCAATAACCCAATTTCATAACTCGTGAAGATCTGAAACGACTCCTGCAAAATCATGGAAATGAGGGCTCAACCACAGTTAATCAACACCATCCCCCATATCTTCTTAAAATTCAAAGAATTCCTCTTCCAAGAGGATACTCCTCTTCCTATTATCACTCTACGATGGGACGTGAAATATTGGTAAACATGTGACCTTATTTATGGAGTCACTAGGAGAACACGAGTATAATCATGTACTTCGTCTTCGAGAGTTCTCAAAATGTCTCACTGGAAGAGCATACACCTGGTACAAAAACATTGCTACCAACATCATTGCCAACTGGTGTGATATGGCCACTACGAAAAACATTTCTTTGTCTCTAAGCATATCACTCTGTCGGACTTGGGAAGGATGTTCCAAAGAAGCGAATGTCCCAATGAATTTGTCAAGCGGTTCAAGTTCAAGCTCTTGCCTGTCATGACCCGAATGTGACTGAGTTACAGCTAGTAGAACTTTGCATCAACGACATGATACCAGTCTATCGTGCCTTACTGGAGAATTTTTGTTTCCAAAATTTCTCTAAACTGCACGAGGCCGCCAAGTGATCATCTACCACTGCACCTGTTCTGTCGGATAGAGCCAGGCCTGTTAAGAGAAAAGAGGCTCGTGAGACTCATGGTAACATACGACTCGTCAATAATCAATACAACATCCAACCATATGTGGTTAATATCAGTGAAGGATCCAAGAGGAAATTTCTAGGGCCATAAACCCAGCAACCCAAGCGTGCAATGCCAATACCAATCCAAACCCTAGTACTGGCAGCGAATCGTGCACCTAGAAGGGCAAATCAAGCATATACGACACCATTTTCATCTCCAGCCTCGGTCTTAAGTCAATAACAACCAAGGGAAACTCATACATTCCCAGACTTTCGCATCTCTGTAGAAGAGGTGATTGAACTATTATAGGTATGAATACAAGATAGTGAAGCGCAGCTGATTTGTATGATGGAGAGACCAAAATTGACCCGTGTAGCACGAGATCATGGCTTCCAAGAGGAAATCCTTGTTTGACTATTACCGACCACCAGTGCTCTCTTTCTTTCTCCTCTCTCCCAGCAGCAACAACAGTATCATAAGTTGAGACGACAAGGGTCACAGCAGCGAGCGATGATGACATGAAGTTTGGTGACGTTTTATGATTCGGAGCTTGTATGCCCAGTCAATCATGCGTGCACACTTGTAATTTGTAATCTCGTGTAAATTTTCGGACTTCACATACTTTAGGGCAAGAATCACATCTAATAGCCCGTAGATCCGTATGACATGCCCTTTTAATATGTAGAGGAGATACAAATGAACACTTTTCGTTAAGGATGCTTTGCCTCTTTCTCCACCGATGGTTGCCAATTTCCAAGTTCATAGAATGCATGTGTGATAGCAGGAGTAGTCACGATAAGTTGGAAAACTCGTGATGGTAAATGCTGCCATGGGGATATGGGCATCTTGAGATTTCCAAGAGAATGCGATGCTCGACATGGCCATGTTTTTGGAGAAGATGAATTCCTAACAGGAGCTTGTAATCCCATATTCTAGGTGTTGAGAGGAGAAGCATGAATCTGAAATGGTCAGGCATGTCAAGTGTTCATTGTGCTTGATATGGCCGTGGCCGCTTCGCTACCAGTAATAGTTGAGATAATGACCACGAGTTCTCTTTGTTTAGGGTTTGCTTGGAGCATGAGGGGAATTGATGGCGTCACCTTGAGAATTCCGAGTTCAGTGTATCTTCCATAGTTGACTAGTGTGGTAGAAATCAACAACAGCAACAACATAGGCAAAGTCCCCATACTATGGACATGATAAGGTTAAGAGAAAAATCTTATGAGATGTGGAGGTACTGACGTACAGATACTTTCATCAGGATGATGCGAGTGATGGGTCGTGTTACTACTACCATTGTTGATTAAATACTTTGGTCGAAGGAGGTGACTGCGTTAAATCTCTAAAACTGAAAAACCCTTCAATCCCAGGTGTAGCTACTTTTGTCTTCTGCTCTTCGATGGATGATTTAATAGTATCATCATGAGTCCATGCCTCTAAGCTCTGATCAGGCAAGGGAAGCAATGAAGGTTGATATCTTCTATTGTTGTTGTTGTCTTTGTGCACCATTGATGGAACAAGAACTTGAATTTAAATTGGAGTCCTTGTTGGTGTCCGGACTGTCGGGTCACAAATGGACATTCTCGCGAGCATTGATTGAATGAAATTGTGTCTTATTCTGACCCTTTGGTTTATAAGCTTGTTTTACCCTTTCTGGATGTGATGATGATATGCTTGGAATGCTTATACGGGCGAAGTCTTCTGGAGACGTCGAGGGTGAAGAGGATGAGATGAAAGGTGTCATGTTGCCGATGTGGTGATACAAGTGTCTTCGAAGACTATGTTCCCGGAGGCATCTCTTGAGCTATTTTTTTGAATCTTTGATTGCCATTGGGGATGGGCTACGATGAGCAGTCCCCTGTCACACTTCTCTTTGGTTTCTAAAGTTGTATTTTCTGGAGTAGACTTAGGATGCGTCTCGGCCTCATCATGGTTTGCGGGCGCTTACCAGTTCTGACGACGTAGTTGGGGAGAGGTGAAGATATATTTACGGCATATCTTTGGAGAGTAAAGGGTCTTGTCAAGGTTGTGACTCTCTGGTTAATCATATCTTATAGGCTGGAGGGGTTCTTGATAGCGAGGGGATCTTGTGCAAATCTTCAATCTCCAAGTGTGGTTCTTGTGATCCTTTAGATGCAGTTTGTTGAATTTGGTGCTCCAAGTGGTGTTGTTGCGTAAGATGCCAATGCAATGAAAACTGCACCAATTGAGTATCCAAACGCTGGAGTTGACTTTGACTTTGAGTTTGACATGAGCCGACTCTTGAAGAAAGATGAGACAACTAAGCTTGTTGCCGGATATCTTTGTCATCATATGTGAGCCATTCAGAAGAACTTGAAGGAAGCAGGTACATCTTCGGCTTAGAAGTGATTACCAAGGATAGAGGTGATGGTGAAAGACTATTCTGAGAGTCGAGGCTTGCAGCTGAAGCCCTGACACAAGTGGAGAGAGCATATGATGATAGTTCTGAACCAGTGTTCAAGGATTTCTTTCTAAGCAATAGGTTTTGAGAGTTTTTATGTGTTTCTGAGATACCCATTTTTTTGTGGTTTTATTTGGGATTTTGAGTAGGTAGATTTTGAGCAGTTTGCAAAGGATTTTCTAGGGAGAGAAATAATACTTTGTTTAATAAAATAAATTGAAATTCTAAGTATGAACGCAAGGAACAACAAACATCTTGGAGGAATTGCGTAAAAACAGGGAAATATTGCTGATGTAATTTTAGAAGTTGGTAAATAAAGGTTCGATTCTCGAACTT
>JAJJMC010031210.1:426170-443316 GCA_023531435.1 Papaver californicum | reverse complement strand
TAAATCACATAAAATTGAGAAAATTACCTTATCCATCATCCCAGTAAATAGACTTAGCTCATGGTGGAAAAAGATTGCTCAAAAGTTGATATCATTGCTCAAAAAGTCGATTACAAAGTTGAATAATGGTGCAACAGTCAAACAGCAACGTATATAAACGTCACAGGAACAGGGTTCAACTGTTACAGCAGGTTCAAGCAAGAAAAGAGAGAGAAGAAATGGTAACAGGAGCTGTTTGAATTAGATACAGATATAACTGTTACTTAGTCTTCTTCCTCAGCGATGGTGGTGAAGAACAGCCGATCACCGGGAACAGCAGCAGTAACCGGCCTGCGTCGGAACTTGAACGGAAAAACGCTAAAATGGTTCTGGAGCTTCGTACCCCAATTCTGAAGATTGTAAACTCTTTATATAGGCCCTGTGAGTCTTCTAGGATGTTCTAATCCCATTATAACTCGGTGATTTGACGAGAAATCGATAGTAATCCAAAACAGAGATGTGTTCCTGTTCCCGTCCAAATTCATGCTTCTCCAGCCCTTATCTTCGGCTTCTAGAGCTTCTAATCGATTATACGAACCTTTAATTAGATTGGGTACCTATCAATTTGCGATGAAATCGCTAAAAAATCTGGATCAAAATTTTGCTGCCGATGAAGCTTTGACTCGATGAAGCTTTGACTCGGTCAACTGACTTTGACCGAGTTGACTGGGCCGAGTTGACCCGCTGAGTTGGTCCGATCCAGCTCATCCCGATCCAAGGGTGCCCCAATCCAAAGTGTGGGTGCCTTGATCCATTTTCCCGGGTGCTTTGAACATTTTTTGGGCCAATTTTTTCCACAAATCTTTATTCTTCTAATGTACCTACAAAAGCATAAAAACACGTAATAGACACACAATCGAATACTAACTCACTAGAAATTAAGGTGCAATTTAGACACTAAAATGTGTCTATCAATTGCCAAGGGTGGTAAAGTGTTTAAGCTTTGGAAGCTTTGTCAGGGGTGGTGAAGTGTTTAAGCCTTGATAGCTTTGAGACACTTGCCACGTACGACAACCCATGTTGGTTTATCAATATTGACGAGTTTGTAGAATCCACCCAATATGGTTTTATTAATCATATATGGTTTTTCACCAGGAGAGGAAGTAGTGTCTCTGATTTGAAAAGGGTTGGGTTTCAGTATCTCAGGTTGATAACACATTTTAAGGATGATTGGGTTATTGGTTTTAAATTTCTCAATAGAGACAACCCTTATCCATTCGGCAAACTTTGGAAAAGGATCAACTTCTCATTCACATCGCCAAAGCACGATGAGGTTGATACTCGAGTCAAGTCCCCAAGCCTTGATGGGACGTGGGGACAACTGGTTGTAAAAAGAGTTGATGAACAAAACTTACTTGTAGACGTAATCCACTGACGTACGACATCACCTCTCATTTATTGAATTGTTTGGCATCCAGATCCATTGTTTGGTGATGTTCTGGAGGTGAGCAATCTTTAGAGCCTGCTGGCTTGTTGACGCATACAGGTGGGTCCCTTGGGTAGGATTCTGCAGAAATGTTTCAAGTCTTGCCTATGGACGTCCCAGAATCATGTCGTAATCTGGATCTACATGATTTTTGCTGGTGAATTGGTAGCGGACACTCCTAGACACAAAATGGTGGTGGTAGTGATCTCTTCTAGACCTTTATGAATGACGAAGTTTGATCGTTGTATCCCTGATTATTTTCTTTGGATGCGAATCTCTTCATTGTGTCGAATGTTGATTCTGGAACGCTCAGTTTACTCTACTTAAGGACTTCGTGTCTAGTGAGCCTTCTGATGTACGCAGTGAGCCTTCTAAGAAAGAATTAGCAGATCGGCCGAGCTTGAAAATTATTCCTGGAGCGAGGCGCGACTCGATCATCAGATTGACACAAGTATCTCAAATCATCTTTAGTTTAATCACCATCCTTTATTTAGTAATTAAACGCTTAACTTGTTTCTTGTAGTCGTGGCACCCAGAATGCCCTATGTTCAGTATTATGGCGAACGCCGTTCCTCGGTCCGGGGAGAAGAGGTCACGGTTAATCATGCCTGGAAGTGGAGACCGTCCCTGGAAGAAGGTAAACGTCTTTCATTTTCTCCTAATTTTCTTTTATGTATGAAGTATAACTATACCTTGTCCTGCAAGCACCTTTGCATAGTCTGGGAGAATAACTCATCAAGGTACCTCGGGTATTCAACCTATTAAGTTTGGTATCTCGTATGTTCTTGGCGTTTTAGCTCCTTATGTAGTAGGTATAACTTTTTTGGAGATTCCTAAGTTGTAGAATTTTACGTCTTGTTGAACTTGATGAATTCTGACTTTTATAAATAATCGTTACAGATGATTAGCAACAGGATACCCTTGTGTGAGAAAGTACCATTGTGGATAGAAATACTGAGAAACAAGTCCTAGGTGACAATGGACCTGAAAAATCATTCCAGACTGAATAAATTGAAGAATCCGGAACTTAAAACAAAGAACTTGGTGGTGAGTCGCATTATCAAGTGCCTTCTGCCTGTGGCAGCGTTACAACTCCAAGTAAGTTTGATCCATTTTTTCGGAATCATAAGGACATGATTATATCTCTTAGACCACCAAATGTGTAGAACCATACGTGATTTCATGAAGAATTTCAGCGATTTTCGTCGTTAGAAAAATTCAGATTCAGGTTTTCTTACCGTAACAACCGTAAAATCTTCATCCGAAGTCGGAATAAGGTGATTAAACTTTTCCAGGCAGAATTCTGTAGGTTTTCCAGGCAGAATACCTGACATTGAGCGTCCAGAACCTTTCCAGGAAGAATTCTGTAGGTTTTTAACTATCATGTAGTCGACCGTTTTGTCTGCCCTTATTAGCTCGCTCCTCCGATTGGTGTTCGTTTTTAGAATATTGTAGTAGAAATCCATATGAATCATTTGGTATATGTCATCACCAAACTCATTACCAATTGATTCCAGTTTCAGTTCTTCTGGAGGGTAGTGCAAAAATGTTTCTGACGGCATTTTGCAAAACGACTTATATCCTTTTTAAACCATATTCCATGACCCAAAACACTTTATAATGAAATTTTAGATTGATAATGGATATGTTTTATGAACTTTATGATCTATGCTTCAATTCCTTGTGTTTAATCTATTTTAGCTTATTATCTCTATAATGGTCTCCATTTTTAGGGGGAGAATGAACCAAATCAGAGAGATGAACTTGTAGGGGAAGGATTGGGATTACCATGAGCCGTGACGCTGGTGATGTGTCTTTTCCAACTCAAAATCATGAGAAATATCCCCCTGACGTGATTGTTGAAGAAGGTACTCCGAGTGGTGTTATTGTACGGAACGCGGCTATGATAGAAGTTGTTCCGATGATAACTGCTCCATTAAAGTCTTAAGAAAGGTAAAAACTTCCTTCTGGGTAGTAGCCATGGCTACTTGAGTTTCGACCAAGGTTTCTTAGCGCTTCATCAAATCATCTATGGTTGATGATGCCCGTTCCTTGTCTTTGGTACCTTCAGTGGTACAAAAAGGAGTATCGTTGTTTTTACGGTGGTGATTTGAGGAATTATTTCTAGGGTTCCACCACTGATGTTACCGGGGTTAATAGTGGTTTTTGAACATGAATTGGGATGGTTGCTGGACCTGACCTAAGATCCACCATTTTTGGGTAGTTGAAGAATTGATTTTTAGATGGTTGAAGAATTGGATTCGTGACCGAGAGATTGATCTCCCACTGTGGTCGCCAATTGTTACTATCTAAAAATTGATTCTAGGCAAAACAATATACTGTAGAAGTACTTTCTTTAGATCTGGAAATCAAAATCGTACATGGAAAGCCTAAACCACGATAGTAGCCGTTCTGCCATGCTTCGGTCACGAGGAGAGGAAATGGGTTGATCTTAGGGGAGGGAAGAAAAAAAAGTTGAAGGAATTTGTATGTATTGAATTGTGTGTAGAGATGGAGAATAACAAAGCTGTGAGAATGATCAGCTTGTTCTGTTTTCTGATATGGACAAAGTAACCAATTTATAGTGATTGCTAATACACAATTTCTCTTGTAAAGTAGTGGAGGTAGTGGGGAGATGGAGTGATGGAGATTGTGGGGGTAATGGTGTAACCACCCACTTTGTTTTGGAAAGTTTCTGGAAACTTCTGGATCATTACTCCATTTCCTCTTCAACCGCTTCGACTGTCACCACTACTTTGTAACTTCCTTGTCATGGGGTGTTTCCACGCCCATGTTGTTGTAACCACCAGACCAAAATCCCATGTTTAATCCCCCCATGAAGTATGATTTGATTTTTCATAAGAGTTAGTGGAGTCATGGACTCAAAATTGTGAGTTTGTTATAAAGCAATGCTATTAGTAAGCTTACATAACATATTTTTGACATGTTTGTAACATGCAATTTTGTACTTTGCAACAATGGTGCATATGAGTGCTAGTGGCTTAATTGAGGTATTGCTAGCACAAGTGTCGTGGCCTCAGTGATAGTGGTAGCAACGAAGAATGATGCTGGCACAGGCAAGCAAAGAATGACACTGGGATACGCGAAGAAGAATGGCACTGGCCTGTGCGAAGAATAATATCTCGGTGGCATCGAGCAACATGCGCGACAGCAGCGGACATGGAGCATTGCTAGCGCTGCAACGTAGGTGCTAGCGTTGCGCTATGCTAGTATTGTTGCGTTGCTGCTAGCACTTCTCTTAGCGCCTATGCTAGTGCTTGTTGGTTTCCGTTAGCGCGAGGGAATGTTGGCTTGATTCGTTTGACGCGTTCGTGCTGAGAGCATGGATAGGGATTACTAAGGCCTGCACTTGTTGATGCGGGCTATTGTCCATATGCTATTTAACATTGGCATTTTCTAATGTTGTGACTATAACTGTGGCATATTTAGAGTTTCTCAATCTTGTGAGATTTAATTGTTTTATGCTTAACTTTTGTGAAGTGCATACTTAACATATTATGCTTGATGCGACTCTGCAATTAGATGGTATGCATCTAATTAGCGTTTTTATTCAAATATGGCATAGCCTCTATTCTGAATGTTCTCATTTTTGTATAATCAATATATTCTGTTTATACAGGTAGTTTGCATGGATGCACATGAAATAACAAGGATTTAGTTGGGTAAAGCCCTGATATTTCTACCGGCGCATATATATACAAAAGATCTACAAGTCTAATTTAGCCACGAGCTGAGTATGCCTTCTCAATTCTCTTGCTGAATGTAAGATAGACGTATGTATCTATAATTATGATGCTGGGTCAGAAATTTGTTTATTATATTTTGGCAGCCAGACAAGGTAACTTTTATAATTCATGCCCTTGTCAAAAACCCACCATCTACAATTCTCAACCCACTGGTCCCATATCGTCAAGTTAGCATACTGAAGTGTGAGACACGTTTGTGTAAAAGATAAGATGTGAACTAGTTTTGATCCCATGCAAACTCTATTGTATCTCATCGTACGTCTGAAGTAGAGGAAAGCCTCGCACATGTATTGCACTTGTAAAACTCGAGTGAACATCAGATGTCAGGATCTTAAAGTTTTAACGTTAAATGTGGTCAAGACCCTATATGACGTTGTAGAGTTTTGGGATCGATAAAAGATTCGATGACGTTGTAGAGTCTTTGATGGATTGATTGTGAGGCTTAGGCTTAGGGCTGGCCACAATTGTTAGAAATTGACATGGTTGTTAGTCTGAAGCTTCATCTTGTCTTGGTCAGCCTTATCCTGGTAAGGATTACCTAAAATCTTGCATCTCCTAAGCAGGAAACCCTTGAATGGGTTTGTAAACCCTAGTGTAGGCGAGTGATGGGAAAGTCCTTCTCTTGTTACGACGAAACCCATTCTGACTTTGAATCTTATGTCTTTACTTTTTATAAAAGTATTCCAAATCTCATGTAGTTGTAATCCGGATCTATGACATATCTGCGGTGGCCGATAAAATATCGGCGACGAGGAACTTGAATAAAATGAAGAAAGAATGGTGTTTATTTATGAAGTCATAAGCGAGCATCTCTTACCATTGTTACAGAGGATGAGTCTCGATCTTCGGGTAGTAATGATCTGCTAGTCATAATTTAGCTGTTATCCGAGAGTTTGATGTTTTGGTCGTGTCCCATTGAACTCAATTTTCTATAGAGACTCATAATGATATTGGATATTCAGCTCTTTGTCAGTCCCCAGTTTGACATGCGACCAATGTAGTCAATCTCGGCCATTACGGCCGAGATATCGCCGCTTTTCAAGGTATCAGAAGAATACCTTGACGATATCCGAGATTGCGCTGACCGAGATTTCAATGTGAATATGACCGAGATTCGCCCGATACGACCGAGATTCGTCCGATATTCAAGGTATATGCTTGTTGAAAATAGTTGGATATAAGATTTGGGACTTCCAATATTTCATCGATAATCTCCCCGAGATATCATTATCAAGGTGTCAAGGTCCCGACCGTGACAAGACCGAGATCCGAGATTAACTACATTGCATGCGACTAGGGATTCTAATTGATGTGGTGCTTCACAATTGGAGCAAAACATATGCAGTACTCAAAATTGTGTCTTCAAGGAAAACCGATGATGCCCTAAGCATTAGAGACGCATGTAGGTAGTCACGTCAGGTGCTCGACCGCATATTTCTTAGGTATGTGGATTTAAAACATGGACATACATGTCAAAGCTTGACCTTAAGCTTGAGTCTCTCCTTGCGGGTAAGGTTGAGCTTCGTCTTGGTCGAAGCTTCGTCTCAGGATTGAGTGAGCTGCGCCGTATGGAGCTTCAAGGTTAAGACGTATATTTCAAGACCTATTACTAAGCAAACGAACATGACAAGAAGAATTTATGCTCCTGCCTCTGCTATCTATGTATCTCGACAAGGACCTATCTGGATGTTTGTAGTGAAATATTTTTGTCAATGCCTTCTTTTCAGGAGGTGATCAGTCAAGATCGAAGGTAGGACATGCGATATAAGGCTAGCAGATCAATGGATTTTCTTCATGGATAAAAGAGCTATCGGATCAACCTTGTTGATGAGAGATTTCTCTGGAAATTTTCTAGGTAGGTTTTTGTGCAGGGAAGTAGTGTCCTGACCTGTAAAGGATGCAAGTGGTTGTATCTTAGCTTGTCCTTCGATCATTGATCCGAACTTTTGCATAGAATTTAAAGTAGAATACGATCTATAATTGTTGAGAGGGAAGGATTTTATAAGAGCCATGTAGAGGAGCAGCGTACGATTTGAATGGTTGAGAGTGACGGTTTTGAATCTTTCCCCTGCTTACTATTGTAACTGAAGCGTTTATAAGTACTTGGGCTCATGAGTATCACTATAACGACTTTATTTTTCCTTAAAAGGCTGGCTCTAAAGATATCCCATCTTTGCCTTGGTTGAAGCCTTGTCTCAGTCAGGCATAGTTGAAGCTTTTTCTTAAGTTGAGTTGTGCAACTGCTAGGGACGGTTCCCTATGAAGATAAGTTTGTTTCTTACTAGGACTTCTTGGTCATGACACATATTCAAAGATATATATAACCATGCAAACTCCTTTCTTTTCACGTAACACCACTTCTTGTTTTCTTCATCTTCTTGACTGTTGAGGCAAAAGATCGCTTGGCAGCTTTGCACAGTTTTTTAAAATGTTTGAATATGAGGACTCTGCAGTAGATCCCTATAGATAGGGAGCATGTTGTTGATGCAGATATCCATCAGGTGTCCTTAGGTTCGATTATCTTTAGGTTCGTGTTTCGCCTTGGTTTAAGGCCGAGCTTCGTCTTTGCGTAAGATGGAACTTCGTCTTGAACTTAATCCTTAGCTTTGCCTTAGGTTCAATTATTTTTTTAGACTCTGTCGTGTTTTGATCATGACCAGCTAGCGCTTTAGTTCCCCCAGAAAGAGTGACAAGTTGCACCTTGATTGGATAAGGTGATCTGCGATTGGTAGAGTATATCTGCAATATTGTCCTTGGGTATCAAACTTATAGGAGCTTTAACAAGAGTTTTATACATTTATCCTATAGGTGATGAAAAGAAGAATTCAATGCAACAAGAACAAGGTTAATCGAATAATGAAGTGGTTATGAACGAAACGATGAAGTGGAGTAAACTTCTCGAGTCCCCCTATGTGTTTTTTGATAGTAGTAAGAAATGGTTCGTTCAAGACTTGTGAAGATTTGTTTTTAAAATCTAATTTCTAATACTAAAAATAGTAAAAATCAAATAAAATTTATAAAAAGATTGAGAGTAAACTGAGGCTAGGATTCCACTATTTTCCAATTTTTAAAGTGATTAAATTCAATAATTATTATGCAATTCTAACATTTAATTTGATTCTAAAATATTGCAAAAAGTAGATTTTCAAAATAACAATTGTATAACAAAAGCATGGAACATCTAAAACCTAGGCCAAAGCATGTACCATCTAACGAAATCACAATTGCTTAACAAAAATCACTAAATCAATTTTTAACCAAGGCAATTAATCATAAATGAATTACATAGATTAATTAAATAAAAAATTACCACATAATCTTTGGAAAATTAGCTTCCTCCATCGCCTCAGAGATGGGGTTTAGCTCCTCATTGTATTGGAAAAACCGTCAAAAATATATTTCAGAGCTCAAAAGGTGCTTACAATGGTGAAATAATAGTAACACAAGATATTTGATACGCTTATAAGCGTTACAGAGAAGTGTTCTCTGCGTTACAGAAGAAAGAAAATAAAACAGGAGAAAAGAACGGACTTCAGGTGTTGTTGAAATAAGACTGCTTCAGCAACACTATCAGCGACACTTCTCTGACGCCTTATGTTCTTCCTCTTCTCTCTCACAGTAGCAGCAGCAGAATGTGTATAGCTTCTCTGCGTATTCTAAGCTCTTCCCAATACTCCCTCTGGTTATGACTCGAACACATCCTATTTAAACACCTCAGAGCATCAAATCTTCAACGAATCTTCATTAACAGCAAAATACTCGGTGATTATTCTCTCATCAACTCTCATGATCTGATTTGCTATTTTTTCTTGATTTTGCGTATCTTTTGATTATGTGCAGCTCACTCTTGATAAAGCCAATATATTCTTTGTTTTAAAGCCCAAAAATCATGTATAATATCTTCATAAACTCACATACAGATTTGTGGAAGAAGAGATAGTTTCCCGCCTAGTTTTTGGATTTGAAATAGGTGGGTGCCAGTAATCCAAGGCATGGGTGCCTTTATAACTTTTTTATGGGTGCCTTTAGTAGTTTTTCGAGCCAATTTTTCCAACAATGTTTATTTTCCAAAAATAGCTACAAATACATAAAAACACAATATTAGTACAAAATGAGTTCCAACACTATAAAAGTTGAGAGAAAATTAGACACATAAATGTGTCTATCACCCCCACGATCAGGTCGAGGGGCATTTGACCTGGAGTAGTTTTTGAGCATTTTTTCTTCAAAACTTTGAGTTTTCAGTGTCATCTTGCGTTCGTCGTGAGCATCGTATTCCCCAGAAAGACCAATTTCAGTGTGATACCCATATGTGTTATTCTTAGGAGCCTGAATGCCCCTTATTTGGTAGGCGTTTACTTGATCATCATGTGTCGGATCTAACCCTTTCATCAAACGTGTTCAAATGGGTCAGGATGTCGATCTGAGATCTTGCAATATTTTGTTGAGTCTCTCGGAGCTCGCCTAGGTTCTCGATATTTCATAGTAGATTTTGAGGGACAAAGTCCTTTTAGAAGTTTTTGCTATATGGGCCGAGATTAAGGTGGGCCCGGATATCACACTTCACCAAGGCATAACGTTCTTCTGATAAAGAAAAGAGGCTGATAGGGATTCTCCATCTAGGATGTTTCTATGATATATATGGAAACATATGCAGTTAAGATGGCGCCTTCTGAATTTTTTCTTTAGGATTCCGTTAGTGTTCGTAAATAGGAGAGGAAAAATCCTTCATTTTACATAAAGTTCAGATCAAGGTTTCTAGGAACGTATTATCTTGGAGATTGGTGTTTGAAGAATCGACTTCCTTCATAATCACAACCATGATTGAGATATAGACAGTGACTGAGTGACCAACCTCTCACCGTGGTCACCAAAATGTAGATAAGGATCGAGTTAAAAAGGTAAAGATGGTTAGGGTTTGTATGAGTGCGAAAGGTTGATTATGAACAAACCTTTCCTAAACGAAGATAATGGTCGTTCAAGGTTTGCATCAATCACAAATGGATAGATAGGGTCGGTCTAGAGAGGGAAGCTGAGATATTTGAGACTAGATTCCTTAGTTGCAGATAATTGCATATGAAGAAGCTCTAAGAGAAAGGGAGTTGCAGAGAACTTGTTATATTGTTTTTTTTAAATGGTCAATAGTTTATCGATTTATAGCTCTGCAAAACCTTAATCCTTATTCAATGAGATAAGAATAAGGAGTAAGATAAGCACCTCCCTCTTATTCCTAGGAATAACTAATAAGGGAAAGGGAACGACACTGGAAAAGAGAGCGAAGAAAAAACATGATGTTATTTCTTCCAAGAGCTTGGGACTCGTCGAAAGGACGGTAATAACTTGGAGGCTAACCATCGTAGGGGTTTGAATGCCAAAGCTAAAGAGGTTCGCCATCAATGAACCAACTGAAGTGGAACACCACATAGAAGAAGAATCTTCGTCTTATGAGACAGAGTCTGAAAGAGTTCAAAATAAAGAGGAAAGTGATAAGGAAGATAGCGAAAGCCATGAAGGAGAAGAACGAGGAGGTAGAGCACCACAAGAACAACCACAAGAACAACAAGGAGATAAAGATGTAGCGCCAAGAAGGAAGAAAAACGGAGCATACGTCCTAAAGCCTGAGATATTTTTAAGTAGGCGCCCCGATGAGGTCATTCATGGGTTACCAGGTGACGGAAGAGAGTTCTTATATGGGTACAAGCACCGTTGGGATGCTATATTTGTGCAACCAGGGTAAGTATCTCAACCTTATTGTATATATCCTCTACTTTTATTTAAGCTATCATGCACTTTCTAATTTTTGTGATATGTTATTTAGAATCACATTGATGTCGCACGTCTTCCAAAACACCAATCGTCAATCAACAAAATGCGGTCATGTCCACTGGATGGAGAAGCACTCAAAGTCATACGGATCGTCGAAGAAACGGGGTTGATGTATGCATTCAAAAACCATGTGTTTTGGTATGACAATCCCCTTGTTTCTGCCTTCCTCCGGAGATATTACGAGGAAACGGATACTCTGCATCTTCCGTTTGGGAAATAACAATAACCCCAAGCGATGTGCAGTTAATCATGGGTCTGAGCGTAGGAGGTAAAGACATGAGGGGTCCCAACTACGTGAATGGGGATAGTTGGGAGAACATATACAAGTTCACCTCTAAGATGTTTGGTTGGGATACGTACAAGACCACGAGGGAGATGGAGGTTGTGTCTGGGAAAAAGCTAGCAGAGAATATTCCATCTTAAGAACCCGAGGGACGAGTTCTCGGGAACAAAAGATATTCATGATAGAGGTAACCTGACCCCCCATCGTATCAATGCTAGTGTCACCCCATATATTTTCTACATCTTAAGATATGTTATCTTCCCCGACGTTTTTGGTCCTCGGGTGAACGCCAACTATATCTAGTTAATGGAACCATTGGACCGAGTCCACGAGTACTCTTGGGACAGTGCTTTCCTTGCATACTTGTTGAACGATATAAGATAGTGTACTAGGGTAGACATGAACCAAGTCGGATGGAATGTGGCTCTTCCCAAGGTAATTCAAGGGGTGTAGTTACGAAGCTTTGTTTATCTTACTTTTTGTATTCCGTCATATATATTCCTACGTTGATGCAGGTATAGATATACTTACACTTCTCAGAGTTTGCTAAAAGGGCGGTGTACAAGGGTATTAGGAGCGAGAATTTTTTGGAAGCCATACCTGCCCTAATACCCTAATACCCTTGCACACCGGCAAGACAAGACGACGAGTCAGGAGAAGGACCTCCTCGAGGCGGCGACTAGACAAAGAGTCAGGAGAAGGACCTTCTTGAGGCGGCGACTAGACAACTTGACGACGACGGATGTTGTCTTTAACCCTTACAAGGAAGTTTTTACGGAAGGATATATGATTGGGTGTGAGGAATAACGTTACCATGGACCTCTATTTCACCCCATAGGCTATGTAATTTACTACCCAAAAATATTGGCGAGGCAATGTAGTGTTGTTCAGAAGATCCCTGATGCAGTCAAATACAAATTTAACATGGATAAATGTAGTTCCCTTAAGAACGATATCGAGGTTGTCCACCATCCTTCACCAACTCAAGATGTTTGGGAAAACACGGTATCTAACGTATGCGGAACTGATAGGGCTGCGAACTCAGATGCTGAAGCCATCTCGGGGTATATGTCGTGGTACCTCAACATTTCTCATACTCGTGTGATACGAATACATGAAAGGCCCTTGATCAAGGACCGATATAGAGCTCTCGATGTTCTGGCACGTTTTGTGGTCTCTTATGGTATGTTAAGAGGGTTTAGCATGAATTGTAACTTGTTTGTTGTTTGAAATGAAAACAGAGAAGACGAATCACGTATATGATCAATAAAAAATATATATATGGGGAGAGGAGAACATTTTATGGTGAACCAGGCGAAGATTGAAGAATACCAAGCTCTTAGGATGAACAAGTTGGTGCTAGGTTTGTGGAGGGCCGGGAGGGGGCGGAGCCGGTGCCAATAAGAAAACCAAGAGTGAGAAAGGCTGCTCGGGGTGAATTAAGCAGTGGACAAGGCAGAGATGACCAACAAGGACCTGCCAAACAAGGTCGAGCTAGTCATGGTCGTGGTCTTGTGAAAGGCGGTGATGCAGTTAAATGAATGCATTCTTGTTTTTCAAACTTATGTCTTTCACTTTGGATAATTATGTCTTTAACTTATGTTTGTTTTTAGAATTTCAAGATATTAGGTTTATTATGCTATGAAGGAATGAATACAGTTAATTGGTTTTCAATTTGTTGTATTGGGAAGCAGTTTTTAAAGCTAGAGCCGTTTGATGTGGATAATAATATCGAACGATTCTGAATTTTGGGAGAAACTACAAGTTTGAAATCGTTGGAAATGTAAACAGTTATCAAACGATTCTGAAGAAAAATCCCATACTTTTCCCAGGGATTCAGAAGCATTGGATGTATACTTTCATATAGAACGATTCTAGGGACTTATGGGAAATCCAACTTGCTAGATGTTTTTTAGCCTAGAATCGTTCGATAAGGACCAATTTATCGAGCGATTCTAAGTTATGAGAAAATCATAACTTTTCTGTTGCTTTTTGAGGATAATATCGTTCGATGCGGACATCCATATCGAACGATTCTAGACAGAGAAAAAGTCATTTTTTCTTGTTGTTTTTTACCCTTGAATAGTTCCATGTGGACATCCATATCGAACTGGCCCTGGGAAAAAAAAATATGTTGCTTTTTGACGATAAAATCGTTCGATATAGACATCCATATAGAACGATACTTGGCAAAGAAAATACCAATTTTACTTGTTTTTTTTAGCTTAGAATTGTTCGATGTAGACCTACGCATCAAACGATTCTATCAGGCCTAGTTTTGACATTTTCGATAACCCATAGTCGTTCGATGTGGTCTACATTTCAAACGATTGTTACACATGTGTCACCCACATGTTGATTTTTTCGAAAAAAAACTAGTTGTTGGGTCTTCCTCTATATAAGAAGAATCTCAGACCCAATTTGCCCCAAACTTACACCTTTTACTCACTTCCACTTCATCCACTATTCAAATTGAGCCAGAAAAATGGATTGGGATCCAAAAGAATATTTGGAGCTCGTCAAGTCGTTCATTCCCGTCTTCCTCGAACGTTTGCACGAAATTCGATGTTTTGAAAAAGAGTTAAAGAATTCTTTTATGAACGCACTGGGAATCCTAAACATCGCAAATGAAGAGACCTAGCATTTAGATTCTACCATATTAAAAGTGAAATGCGAGAGTTCCGTAAAATTAGAAGAACGGTTGCGGAGCATCATCCTCAAGCTTCTTCTAGCGAGAAAGTGATTAGTTCAGCATGTTTATCCCTCTCTCGTCGTTTGATGTTAGTATACTACACATAATCGTTTTAATTTCAGGTCGAACGACTCCATAGCCTATGCCGAATTCAAAACATGGAAAGAATGTTTATGCACGCGAGGGAATACACCGTTTTGAACAAACGTGCTCGGAGGTTCATTAACGATGTATTAATATGCGAGCTTCAAGAATACGCGTCCTGGATTTTTTAATGCGATGCTCTAATTTCCTAAACTATGTAATGCAATGCGCTAATTTCCTAAACTATGAATGAAATTAATCTTTTATGAAAGTGTACCAGAATTATTTTATAATATCACACATATCCACCGATTATAGGAATCGGCCTTTATATAAAACAATATCAACCGATTTTAGTGTTTTTTGTGATTGAAGAACACCAACCAGAATCGGCATAAGTTGTTCATGATATCCACATGATATCCACAGAGTTTGGATTGATCAACTTAAAAAAAAATTAAAATTTTTAAGATTTTTACAAATTTTGATGATTATTTAATACAAATTGATTTTAAAACTAACACGATTAAATAATTATTAATTTAATTTATAAAAATTAATTAATCATGAGGTGAATTAAACATTAATATACATAGTTGGATAAGAGATTTTAGCACTTATTTCAAATGTCTTTGCTGAACTTTTAGTATACGTCCAAAATAATTCGTGTAGGTCTAAAACTAGTTATGTGAATAAAGCAATTGGGATTTTAATTGTTAAGATCAGTGAGATGTATAGCTAAGAAAAAGAACCAATAGAAGTGAAGAAATTGATATGGGGTTGGTGTCCCTCTAAAATTTGACCAGTTGTACACAAGTTAAATAAAACATCATTTCCTTTATTTCCTGTAATGAGATAAAAGTAGCATAGTGAATAGAAAAGGACCGAAAGTTAGAGGAAGATTCCTAGTACAATGCTGTGAAACACATTAAAGCCATTCATCCTCATTTTAGGTTGAGATTAGATTGAGAGATTATACAGAGTGATTCTACCCACATTTTGATGCAATAACTAGTACATTTCTAATTGGTGGCAATTTGGTGTAGAGTGCACTAAAAAATATTAAAGCAAGAAGACAAAACGACTAAGTACACACTAGACATTTTTTTCTTTTTTCTTTCGGGAAAACAAGCACACATCATGTATTTTGTTTATTTTCTTCTTTTAACTCCCATCAAGAAATTGCAAGAAAAAAAAAACACAAGATCAAGCTTGGGATTATTTATGTTCCCCGTTATTATCTCTCTCAAAACCAAAATGATCATTCCGGCCCACCAACAACATCTTCTCATAGGTAAACGACACAAAAAAAAAAAATGGCAACTTGGGTAGGTTTCTAATATGGGTAATACAAGTTAAAAGTAATGAAGAAAGTTTTCAAGAGCTTTTATCAGATTTCACAGCTAGTCATCGTTGTTGTACGTGTCGGAAAATCGAATCGCCGAGGGTGAATTCATGTTATTATTCTTGTTATATGGGTCATAAGTGGGAACTTAGTTTCCGTCTGGGTATGCGCCCTTGGATTGCTGTCGCATATTTAGCTCATGTTGCAGTTGCTACTGCAGTTTTTTTGATCTACCCAATTGGTCAAGGAAGCTTTTCTGATGGTATGCCTTTAGGAATCTCTGGTCTTTTCAACTTCATGATTGTATTCCAGGCTGAGCACAACATCCTTATGCACCCATTTCACATGTTAGGCGCAGCTGGTATATTCGGCGGTTCCCTATTTAGTACTATGTATGGTTCCTTGGTAACTTCTAGTTTGATCAGGGAAACCACAGAAAATGAATCTGCTAGTGAAGGTTACAGATTCGGTCAAGAGGAAAAAACTTACAAAATTGTAGCCGCTCATGGTTATTTTGGCCGATTGATCTTCCAATATGCTAGTTTCAACAATTCTCGTTACTTTACATTTCTTCCTGGTTGCTTGGCCAGTAGTAGGTATTTGGTTCATTGCTTTAGGTATTAGCACCATGGCTTTCAATTTGAATGATTTCAATTTTAACCAATCCGTAGTTGACAGCCAAGTTCGTATAATTAAAACTTGGGCTGATATTATCAATCGTGCTAACCTTGGTATGGAAGTTATGCATGAACGTAATGCTCACAACTTCCCTCTAGACCTAGCTGTTGTCGAAGCTCCATCCACAAACGGATAAAACTTCCGTCTTAGTGTATATGAAGCGTTGAAGTTGAATGAGCAATACCTACTCTCTTATTCTATCAAGAGAGTCGGTATTGCTCCTTCATTTAGTTTGAGTATTGTTTTATTTCCATAAAAATGTTTATCTTCTATGAAAAGGTTTGACTTTTTTTGTATAACATACTTATCTAAGTATTAATAAAGATAATAAGTAACTACTCAAATATCTAACCTTGAGTGATATCTAATTTAAATATTAGGGGGAGGATGTAGCCAAGTGGATTGTGAATCCACCACGCACATGTTCAATTCCCGTCGTTCGTCCATAATCTCTATTGAATTATAGAGAGCTATATATTATCCTTATGTTGAGCTTTTCAATTTTTGCTAATAAATGATTAGTAACTAAAGGATTTTTTTTAGTGAACGTGTCACAACTAATTACTCCTATCTTTTTTCTCTCATATTTAGTACGTCGACGAAGAATCAAACTATCACTATATTTATTCTTTTTTCTACTTCTTCTTCCAAGCGCAGGATAACCCCAAGGGGTTGTCGGTTGTTTTCTACCAATTGGGGCCCTTCCTTCACCACCCCCATGGGGATGGTCTACAGGGTTCATAACTAACCCTCTTACTACAGGACGCTTACCTAGCCAACGCTTAGATCCGACTCTACCCAAACTTTTCTGGTTCACCCCAACATTACCAACTTGTGCGACTGTTGCTGAGCAGTTTTTGGATATCAAATGGACCTCCCCAGACGGTAACTTTAATGTGGCCGATTTACTCTCTTTTGCAATCAGACCGAATGACTCTATGAAATTACGTCGATATTTTCACATATTACGGGTAACGTAGGAGACATCTCTATTTTTCCCCGGGGG